>JAGKQL010000050.1:4617498-4680136 GCA_018398635.1 Cyprinodon brontotheroides | reverse complement strand
ACAGGAGGAACAGGAGGCGGAGCATGTTGGCAGAGGCTGGTCAGATGATCTGGAAGTAAGAGAAATCATCGGTTTTAATTTGTGCTTATGAGGTTTGTTATGTTTAGCAGCTCAGGTTAATCATTTAGGTCTTATACTTTATATACATGAAGGAGTCTGTTTTTCAATTAATGTGAATGCTCTTGACATTTTCTCTTTTCAGGAAAAACAAACAAAAATAAATTGATAAGATAAAAACAAAAAAAATTGTTTGTTTTTTTACATTTTCAGGAAATAGATATTTTCATCATAAAAGTATCATCATGGGGAAAAAGAAGGGAAAAGATAGTTAAATGTCTTTTTGTCAACTAAAGTGAGATCAGCCCAACTCTGGGATGTGATTCCAGGGCTCTATCAGCAACATATTTAAGCTATCATAATCTTTTCCATGAAAACATTTAACACTGTAGGTCCTCTCAAGATCTGGGCTTTTTTTTAAAGTACACCCTAAATCAATGGACCAAATTGTGAAGTATAAAAGTATAATCTCACAAACGATATGAAAACGTATTTTTAATGGCAGCAGAAATGTGAACTTTTGACGTCACACCCTGAGCTCTTTCAGGGCTCTTCTGGAACCCAGTTGCTTCCGTGGTGAATGCTGGGACAGCGGTCAGTCTGAAGAACATGAAAGTCTGCTCTGATGAATGCTGGGTAAAGGACAGGGGGTGAGAACAACATCAAGGGACTTTTTTCCATTCTTGGCCTTGTGTTCTTGCCAATAGAAACAGTGCTGGGGCTAGGGCTGATGACATCCGACAGGAATGTTTAACCACACCCAAGCTCTGATTGACAATAGAAGCATCCAGAACTATCTCAGTGCACTGAGCAGGATGATGGCCAAGAAACAATTAAAAAAAGCCGGTTTATTTGTGTGCTCAAAAGAATGCTACCTGGTCACCAAAGCAGTTGTGTAAGATGTGCGACTAAGCACATAAACCTCCACTGCATGAAAAGTGGGATTTTCACCCAATATGCGGCACTGTAGATTGTCGTGGAACTTAAGGTTAGCGGCAGTTTACGGTAATTTGCAGGCTTCGCCGAAAACTCCCGTAAATTGTCAGAAATTGACGTGGACTTTCTTAGGCAGTGTTCCCCCCATGCCTCCCCCCATGGAATTCTAGGGGAGGCTTTAACATGTAAATGAACATGCTGTGAGCTATACAAATGCAAATCAGGGTTGCAGGGGGGGTTTTACTCCAAGTGACATTTTTCTAAAAGGTAAGAAAATCTCTGATACAAAGAGATCAGGCTCAGTATAGCCTCTTACATTTTAGCTTGAATTGATTTATTTAATTAAAGTATAGAGACCAAAACAGATCTTTAGCTGACAGAGCAATACATTTAGAGCAGTAATTATAAAAAAAAAAATTGCATTTAAGATAAAAAATAAAATGTTGTCTGTCAATATGCTCAATTCACAATTACTTAAGTGGAAAAGTTTCAAGAAATGAGTCTGAGATGATTCACTTTATAACATGGCGCATTATCCTGTTGGAAGTAGCCATCAGAAGATTGGTACACTGTGGTCATAAGGTCCGGCCAGGTCAAGATCCGCAATTGCAATCGCACCAAACAGGAAAAAGAACATCGACAAATTCCGGTTCGTCAAATTAAAATATAGCAGCAACAGATCGGTGACTAGAAATTATAGCACAATTCTTATATATATAAAAAAAAACTAACACCGTTTATTTAAATTATTGTATCCAAACTATTGGTTATTCACCAACCAGGAAGCAGATTTCTCATCTCCATCAAAATATTTATTTTATACCGAGGGACTTAAACTTTAATCAAATCCATTCAAAAAGAAACTTCTTATTACAGGAATGAAAAGAGATGCTGAGTTTGGTAGTAGAGAACAAGTTCATTCAAAAAAAGCAGTTTTGAATTATCCTTATCCCCGTTACAAAAATCTACAAAAATATATATATATATTTGGGCAGAAACTGAACATATGCTGGATGATGGTGGGATTTTTTTAATATGTCATATTAAATTAAGCTTCACAGGGTTCATACAGGAATGAGTGACTCTAATTTAATGCTATTTTAATTGCATTGATCATTTATTTCGATTTCACTTTAATATGTAAAAGCAAATATAAGTAAATAAAGTCATAACAAAAACAAAACACAAAAAAGAAGAAAAAGAAAAAAACATATGTATATCCCATCATGTTCGAAAAGGAGTAGGAAGAAGTAATAAAACTTATTAAATCCTACCCCTGTTCTATATTAACATCTACCTATGTTTAAGCATACATACATATCCAGAATATATATACACACACACACAAACACATACATACATATATATACATACACATTACTCATAGATACCTATACATATATATACACACATGCATACTTACACATACACCCGTATCTCAAACACATGCACACATACATGCATATACATACACACCCCAATTACTATAGACAGTATACGACATATCTCTATCTACGTACACGTGATATATCCATACATATCCATAAACCAAAAACCCTTTTCTCTCACACTTTTTTTTATTTTTTATTATTTCATCTCTCTTGACTTCTTATCGATTTTAACTCATAGTGGCAGAGCAAGTTCTATTCCCCCTCAAGCCCCCTCCTCCCTGTATCTTGTAAAAATCATTTGTTTATATTTGTTTTTAAACTGGTTGATGTTTGGACATTGCTTCAAATCCATGCTCAGTCTGTTCCATAGCCTCTACTCCACTATTTGTTAATGCTATTAGAAATGATTTTAATGCCATCAATCAAGAACCATGTACACAAGTTATTAGTGTACATGAAATATGAAGGAGCTGTAAGCAGAGTTCCATGACTCCTGCACATGTATGTAAACACACACACACACATATATATATGCTTATATATATATCCTCTAGCTTTTTCTCCACCTGCCCGATATAATATATCTGACTTAAATTGTTTTTATAAGCATTTTTTTATTAAAGAATTATAAATACTTCCAATAAACATATTTAAATAATTTTAGTGCCAATTAAGGCCTTGATTAAAAAAAAAAAAGAATGATTTTTAATTATTTTTATTGATCCGCTGAAACCCTGGTTCATCTCGCCCATGCTCTGTACGATCTCCAAGAAACTCAGAGCGGCGGTCTGGTCTGTGGAGCCACAGTGGAGGATGTATGCTTTGCTTTGTGCAGGCGGTCTGGAGCTGAGAATGTGGGATTTCAAGGTAAAACTCCTCTTGGACGCTGATGGCCACTCTGCAGCTCCAACAAGACAAACCTCAAAGAAGAGATGCTAGCGTAAATATATGTTCGACACTGCCCGTTAAGCCCGCCCATGTCTTAAGCTTCATACTTGCTACATTAGCAGCCTAGGCCCCACAGCTAAGCCTGCATGCCAGCCTCAGCAAAGCTAAGGGCTAATAGCAGCTCTAAAGCTGGCTTGGGCTAATAACAGCCTAGCCTAAAAGCCACGGCTACTAGTAGCCTTGCAAGAACAAGCTTTTATTAAAGTGTATTTTTGTGATTCACAGGAAGCAGTACTGCCTTCACAACTCGGAGACTAATTGCAGGCGCTTCTATGAACCGAGCAAGGGTAAGATTTAAAGAATATGCTTTCATTCTGGGGTAAAAGGAAATGGATACCAATCATAGCTGTACATTTTGTTTTCACAGACCTCCTATTTGCTCGGAGCCATATCAGCAAGTCCAGATTTGCACGATGTTGATAAAGACGACATTGTGTGTAAGGGACTTGTTTTAATGTTTTTCTCCTTCCTTGTTACTGTGACTTGGGTTTGATTTTTATTCATACCACTCTCATTTAATTGTTTTCCAGCTGCCTGTAAGACGATTTTGTGAGACGCACGCGAGGAGCTTCCAGATATACGCGAGCTAGCCAACACGCTGCGCGCGATACCCTGCCCGGAGTCCGGCTGCAGGGCTATGAAAGAGGGGTAAGACTTTATTTGGGCGACTATTTTTCAGGTGCATTGATAGATGTGTTGTGTCCATACACAGTGCGCTGATTCATTGTTTTTTTCAGCTGCTGAAAGCGCAGGCAGAGTGTGCTAGCAGATGAGGAAGTGGAACTCTGAAAGTCCGCCACCGCCGGGCCTCATGTCCGACCGCTAAGCGATGGCGCTGCGGCTTATGTCTCTGGATGGATTGTATGGTCGCCGCCATTTCGTGAGGCCGGATCTCACTGAACTCTGTGTTAAGCTGCAGTCCCCGGTTAGAAGCGATGCCGAAGTACAGGGCCACGCACAGTAGGCGCCTGCACATCGGACCTGCCTCGAGGGAATGCTGCTGCCTGTTACCTCCAACCCCCGAGGTGAAGCAAAACGGACCGCTCACGAGACTTGTAATTTTTAGATACGCATGTGTTTGAATACGCGCTGTATATAGTTGTGTGTTTTAATAAAGCGTTTTCTTGCATAAACAGCTTCCTGGGCAAATGCGTTTATTTCCCTGTATAAATTATTCATGTCCTTGATGGTAGCCTAATAATGTGTGTAGTGTAGTAGGATAAACATAAATACACAGCATACTGAATGAATAAATATATGAATGAATAAATATATATTCATAAATATATATATATGTAAATTTATATGTAAATATATATATATATATAACCAATACGAATTACTTTGTAACTTGCTTATAAAAAGAAGTATATATAGGCCATATACTCAGTAAGAAAATTAAAGCTTTACTTGCTTGGCCACGCGTGGTTTTGCTCCCAATCACGGTGCCATCTTTGCCGTCTTGTTACCGCGTTTCATCAGTGGTTTCAGCCAATACTGAGTAGGTTCATCTCGCCAGACCTGGCCACAGGCCGTCTGACCGGGTTGCTGCATTCAGCCAGGCCATTTAGGGCTATTAGTACAGCTGATCGCCTTCCACATACGTTAGAGTCCGTTTCCTACAATTTGTGGCACGCACAAACGCCGACGCCGGCTGCAAATTGTCGGAAACTGACTTAAAATCAGGCAGATCTCGCGGAGTTTTTACGGGACTTAAAAATCTCACTTCTTTTCACGCAGTGCTCTGTCCTGTGGAAAGGCGTCTCTTATACAGTTACATTCATCTAGGTGCCATTAATACAGGTAACAGGTGGAGAACAGATAAGGTCATAATGAAAAAGATAAAGGACAGGTCTGTGAGGGCCAAACCTCTTGCTTGTTTGTGGGTGACCAAATATTTTCAGCCATATTTTACAAATAAATGATTTCAAAATTCTACAATGTGATTTCCTGGATTTTGGTTTCTCATCTTGTCTCACCTCGTCGAAGTTGAACGGCAACATTTTTTCAGTTTTCAACAAAAGTTAAAGTCACTTCTCCTCCTGAATGCACACTGCCGGCGCAAGGGCCGCAGTTTCTGTGAGGGACAACTGAAGATAACAAACAACTAAACATCTTTCTATGTGTGTAGCTAACTCAAAGACATGTTCTGTCAGAGCGTCCATACAACAATTAAAGTCAGGATTCCTAGCATTGTTTTCAAATAAAGCAGCTAAATTCCTCAGCTTGCTCGGTGATAACTCCTGGTTTCATCCTACTGTCTCTGGAGGAGACAGACAGTAGGACGACAACAAAATTATCATGAAGTTAAAAGTTATTAATGAATCAAATTACTGACAGATAAATCTTTTTATTGTTCAAATCATTCTCAGTCAAACTTTTTACCAAACCACAGAAGATGACTATTACTAGAAGCATCCAGAACCACCCCAGGGCACTGAGCTGGATGGTAGCCCAGAAACAAGTTGAAAGGAAAAGCTGGTTCATTTGTGAAGGAATGTGAAAAGGAACATTTCCGGGAGACAAAAACACTTGTGTAAGGTGTGTGACTGAACACGTGACATTATTTCATGAGGACAGGTGTCTTTTATACAGGGATTCCCCTGGAGAAGCTGGCCCAAGTGGCTGGGGAGAAGGACGTTTGGGCCTCCCTCCTGAAGCTGCTACCCTCGTAACCTGACCCCGAATAGGCGGAAGAAGATGGACAGATGGATAGTTTTATCCTGACAAGAGAGATGGCAGCCAACTGCTCGGTTTCGCGTTCTCTTCAATTGGAACAGCGCTCGGGCTGAGGCTGATGACATATCACGAGTACTGATTATGGTAAATGGTAAATGGCATGTACTTCTATATAGCGCTTTATTCAAGTTAAGAGACCTGACCAAAGCGCTTTACACTACATTCATTCACCCATTCACACACACACCTCACACACTGATGGTGGCAAGCTACATCGTGAGGCCACAGCTGCCCTGGGGCTCACTGACAGAAGCGTAGGCTGCCGTGACACTGGCTTCACCGGCCCCTCTGACCACCATCAGTAGACAATGCAGGTGAAGTGTCTTGCCCAAGGACACAACGACAATGAAAGTCGGAGTCGGGCTTGAACCGTCAACCCTTCTCGATTTAAGGGCAAACTCCTACATCCAACGCCACTGTTATTCATGTGTCAGTGTGAGTTACCCAAGCTGTCAAAGTAAGTGTTCTGTTCTGTGGAATTCTTCTCAGTTTTTTGCCCATGTGTTTTTGGTTTTTGCCCTTTTCCCTGTCTGCCCTGCTCAGTTTGGTTTTTGGCCTGACTGTCTGGATTTTGCCTGTGATCGAACTTTGACTGTTTTTCTGACCTCGGCTTGGATTCTCCCTGGACACCTCTTCGGCTCACGGATCACCTCGTTTCTGACACTGCACTGGACTGGTTTTCGGCTTCGCATAATCCCTCACGAACACTGTAGCTCGTTCTGCGTCGGCTGGCGCTGGCTGCCCCGCACTCTGTGCTCTGAAGCGGTTACGACCGCAAGCGGTGGACTGTCTCCCCCCGGGTTTCTCCTCTCTGAGTTTCAGACTGAACTCTCAACCAGGTCAGTGACTTTTTGTTGTCTTCTCCACTCTTCATTCTTGTCACTGACCTGAGCTTCCTGTCTCAGCAGAGAAAACCTGCTCTGAGGGGTTTCCATCGTCCTCTTTTTGTTACCTTTAAATAAACCTGTTTTGAAACCTTCTGTTTGTCTGCTGAATATTAGGTCCAAGCTTCAGTTCGCGTTACAGAATAATCCGTCCATTCCCCCCCGTTTTCCAGGAGGAGAGGAAGCGCCGCTACAGTATCCAGCTCTGTCTCTACTCCAGAGGAGAGGGGCATCGGTCAGATCGCTGCCCGGTAAAAGGTCAGGCTCAGTAGGGGAGGGGAGGGGAGAATCCTGCTGAGCTGAGCCTGACTAACTGCCTCGCCAGTGTTTTTGTTACCTGTTACCCTGTCTGTTGGTGCACTCAGCCACAGTCTGTCAGCCTTCCTGGACTCTGGAGCAGATACTGAATTCATGGATGGGGACCTGGCCAGGAGACATCGGCATCAAGCTACTCCCCACACCAGACTCTAATAAGGTAGTCGCTCTTGATGGGCACCAGCTTAATAATTCATCCCTCATGACTGAACCTGTAGAGCTGATGGTGGGTGGTAACCACATGGAACTACAAACTTTTCTCATTATTGATTCCTGTTATTTTGGGTTCTACCTGGTTATCTAGGCACAACCCACACATTGATTGGCATAGGGTGGAAGTGTTGGGTTGGTCTACTTTCTGTTCTGTATCTTGCTTATGTTCGGCTAGGTCTGAGACGCCTGTACACAGCGAGGACTCTGAGTGTTACCCGGATCTGTCTAGAGTCCAAATGGAGTATCATGATCTCAGAGAGGTATTTAATAAGGGTAGGGCCACAGACCTACCTCCTCACAGACCCTTTGATTGTGGGATTGATTTACTGCCCGGTTCCACACCCCGAGGGGCAAGCTATACTCTTTGTCTGCCCCCGAATCCCAGGCCATGGAGAAGTACATCTCAGAGTCCCTCAGGGCTGGTATCATCCGTCCTTCCTCCTCACCGGCTGGGGCAGGTTTCTTTTTTGTCGGGAAGAAGGATGGATCCCTCAGGCCCTGCATTAATTATAGGGGGCATAATGAAATCACTATTAAGAATTGGTACCCCATTCCCCTCCTTAACACAGCTTTTGATCAGATCCAGGGGGCCAGGGTTTTCACCAAGCTAGATCTCCGTAATGCTTACCACATGGTTTGTATCTGGGAGGGGGATGAATGGAAGACCGCATTCAACATTCCCACCGGTGACTATGAGTATCTGGTGATGCCTTTCGGGCTCACCAATGCACCAGCGGTTTTTCAAAACCTTGTAAATGACGTACTCAGGGACATGGTGGAACACTTGTCTTTGTTTACGTAGACGATGTCTTCATTTATTCCCGGGATTTGGAGTCCCACAAGCAATATGTTAGAGCGGTTCTTCTTCGCCTCTTACAGAACCAGTTGTTTGTCAAGGCTGAGAAGTATGAATTCCATGTGGACTCCATCTCTTTTCTGGGTTTTGTAGTCTCCCCTGACCAGATTTCCATGGACCCCATGAAGGTTCGTGCAGTCACCGACTGGCCGGTTTCTACAGACAGGAAGCAACTCCAGAGATTTTGGGGGTTTGCCAACTTCTACCACCGGTTCATCTGGAATTTCAGTCAGGTTGCAGCGCCCCTCCATACACTAACGTCAATCAAGGTCAGTTTTTGTTGGTCAGATCAGGCAGATCGAGCTTTTCAGAAGCTCAAGGCCGCTTTCACCTCTGCACCCATTCTTGTTTCCCCCGATCCTGAGCGGCAATTTATTGTCGAGGAGGATGCCTCTAGTTCTGGGGTCGGGGCGGTTCTCAGTCAGGAGGCCAGGGATGGTAGGATTCACCCCTGTGCTTTTTTCTCCAAGAAGCTGTCACCTGCTGAACAGAACTATGATGTTGGGGACAGGGAGTTATTAGCAGTCAAGTTGGCTTTGGAGGAGTGGAGACACTGCCTGGAGGGTTCCAGTACACCATTTCTGGTTTGGACCGATCATAAGAACTTGGAGTATCTGAAGTCTGCCAAAAGACTTAATCCCAGGCAGGCGAGATGGGCACTGTTTTTGGTCAGTTCAGTTTCTCCCTTTCTTACCGACCCTGATCCAAGAATGTTAAAGGAATAGTACACCCAAAACATGATAAGCCTGATGGTCTGTTTGAGGTGGAAGGGGATGGTTCCGGTGGTGCTGAGGAATTTGTTCTACCGGATTCAGTGAGGTTTGCAGTTAAAAGGGTGAGCATTGAGAAGGAGTTCAGACAGGTTCTCCTCAACCAGCCTTCTCCCAGTGACTGTCCCACAGACCGTCTGTTTGTTCCTGCTGCTCTTAGAGGGAGGGTCTTGGAGTTTTGTCATTGTTCCCACTTGTTTTGTCACCCAGGTATTTTCAAGACCATTAACATTGTTCGGACTCAGCTTTGGTTGCCTTCTCTGTGTGTGGGAGTTTGTGGCAGCCTGTTCTCTTTGCAACCAATCCAAGGCCTCTAAAAGACCCCCCTCATGTTATCTTCGGCCTTTGCCTATCGCCTCCCGGCCTTGGTCTCACATTGCCATGGACTTTGTCACCGGGTTGCCCTGCTCTGACGGTTTCAGTGTCATTCTTACTGTTATAGACAGGTTCTCCAAGATGGTCCACTTGGTCCCCTTACAAAAACTCCCCTCAGCCAAGCAAATGGGGGAAGTCCTCATTCGTGAGGTCTTCGGCTCCACGGTCAGTGACATTGTCTCTGACAGGGGTCCCCAGTTTGTCTCCTGGTTCTGGAGGGAGTTCTGCTCATTGTTAGGGGTCTCTGTTAGTCTCTCATTTGGTTTTCACCCCCAAACAGATGGTCGGACAGAGAGGGCACACCAGGAAATCGAAACTAAGATCCGCATCCTCTGTGAATCAGATCCCGCCAAGTGGGCTAGCCAACTCCCCTGGATTGAGCATGCCATCAACTCGACTCCCTCTAGCACCGCTGGACTCTCTCCATTCTATGCAATGTTTGGTTTTCAGCCACCGGTGTTCACCATACAGGAGAGGGAGTCCAGGGTTCCCTCCACTCACCTTTCTGCCCTTAGTTGCCAGTGGGCTTAGAGAAGGGCCCGGAGGGCCATCGCTAAGGCGTTAGTTGGAAAAGCTAGGGCTGCTAACCACCGGAGGGTTCCGGCGCCCACTTACAGGGTGGGCCAGAAGGTTTGGCTATCCACTAAGGACCTGCCCCTCAAGGTAGATAGTAAGAAGCTGGCTCCCCGCTTTATTAGGCCCTTCCCCATTACCAAGGGTAGTGAACCCGGTGGCAGTCTGCCTCAACCTCCCTAGTTCTTTGAGAATCCATCCCACTTTTCATGTGTCATGGGTTAAACCTGTAAAGACCTCCAGGTTTTTGCCCTCTTCCAGGTCACCCCCTCCAGCCCGATTCATTGATGGTGACCTTGTTTACACAGTCCACCTGCTTCTTAGGTCTAGGTGGAGAGCCAGAGTCCTCCAGGTTTTGGTCAATTGGGAGGGTTACGGGCCTAAGGAAAGGTCCTGGGTCCCAGCCCGTTTTATCTTGGACAGGGATCTGGTCAGGGCCTTCCACAGAGATCACCCAGACCAACCCGTTGGGGCATCTGGAATCCGCCCTTGAGGAGGGGGTTCTGTCATAATCCTGGCGCTGATGGTTGTTTTTTTTTCCTCTGCTCCTTCTCGCCTGCCTAATTGACCCTGTGGCTGATTACTGCCAATCTGATTCACCTGGTCCCTGCAGCTATTTAGGCTGTTTGCTTTCCTGCCATCAGCGTCGGATTATTCAACCTGTGTCAGTGTGACTTACCCAAGCTGTCAAAGTAAGTGTTCTGTTCTGTGGAATTCTTCTCAGTTTTTTGCTCATGAGTTTTTGGTTTTTGCCTTTTTCCCTGTCTTTCCTCCTCAGTTTGGTTTTTGGCCTGACTGCCTGGATTTTGCCTGTGATCTAACTGACCTCGGTTTGGATTCTCCCTGAAAACCTCTTCGGCTCTCGGATCACCTGGTTTCTGACACTGCACTGGACTGGTTTTAGGCTATGCATAATCCCTCACGGACACTGTAGCTCGCTCTGCGTCGGCTGGCGCCGGCTGCCCCGCTCTCCGTGCTCTGAAGCGGTAATGACCGCAAGCGGTGGACTGTCTCCCCCCGGGTTCTCCTCTCTGAGTTTCAGACTGAGCTCTTAACCAGGTCAGTGACTTTTTGTTGTCTTCTCCACTCTTCATTCTTGTCACTGACCTGAGTTTCCTATCTCAGCAGAGAATCAGAGAACCTGTTCTGAGGAGTTTCCATCGTCCTCTTTTTGTTACCTTTAAATAAACCTGTTTTGAAACCTTCTGTTTGTCTGCTGAATATTGGGTCCAAGCATCAGTTCGCATTACACATAAATATGAAGAATTACAGCACAGATGACTGAAAAAGATAACTAAATTAAACTCCAAGGAAGAGTAAAATAAGAGATAATATAAAAATGATAAAAATTTTAACAGCAAATACAGAATTACCAAAATCAAATCATAACTAACCTAAAGTGAAAACTAGAACAGAACCAAAAACCCAGAGCAGCAGATCATGACACAGGTGGTATCTTTGGCATCTTTTGCATCGTTCTTCCCTTTCGATTTTTTGCATTTGGTTGTTAATGCTGTTTGCATGGGCAAATCACCAAAAAACGAATTTAAAGAAAACTGAGTTCTGTTCTACTACAAAATCATAAAAATGTACTCACTTTGAATATATTTTTCGGCTCTCATTTTCAGATCCATTTTATTTATTTTTTAATATTGAATTTGTTTTATATGTATATTACATAAGATAAAGGTTTTTAAAACTGTAACATCAACTAAATACAGCAGATGACTACAAACTATAACACCTTTGAACTGTTTAAAATAGTGTGAATTCAATATTTTTCAAGGCCATGACATTACAGTTTTCCTTTTGTATTTTTATTTTTGAAAATATATACCGGTATTTTTATGTTTAAGCAGGAGATGGTATGCCATTAGTTCTCTTCTTTGTGTTTCCTGCTTTGAAAAGTTTCTATTTTTACTGGCATGCTGGACTTCCTGGACTTCTTCTTTGGGTTAAGGGGATGAGGATGCTGCCAACACTGCTGACTTGTTAACAGGTTTATACAAGAGGAAGGTAAGTGTCCTGAAGATGGCGAGTGAGGGGTGGGCGAGATGGCTTCATGGTGCACATTTATGTCATTCTTAATACTGTTTCCATGCAGCAGTGTTTGTATTTCCTGCTTTACATCATATAGCTGTGTTTCGTTCGGAATGTCCCCCCTTCCACATGGTGTGTCACGGTAAAGCTTGGCCTCTCTGCTCCCACCTGTGTGTAACCGCGGGTTTGGGTTGGCACTGTGTCTATTCCGGCTGCGCAGCGAACTGAACACCATGGTGCAGCCCATCACAGTGCAGCGATGTTTAATCTTTAGGTGGACAGCGTTGTAGTGGATCTTCAGTGTTCCTGGTTAGACACAGCAGAAGAAACACAGGATGTCACTGATGTTTCAATCATTAGATCTACAAAAAAAAAAAAACTCCTGGAGGAGAAAGAAAATGAAGTAGTTCTAGTTTATTAGAGAGGGTATGTAGAAGATTGGTTTTATTCAGTCGGGCTTTAAAGTGGAAATGAAACAATGAATCAAAATAAGATAATTTATTATCTTTCGTCTTATTATTATCAATATTTATATTACAAATTTGAGAAGTACAAGCAAAAGAAAAAACAGCATTGTTTTAGCATTTTTTTTTTGGCAACTTCCATCTTCAATCCACTGCATTTTTTTTACACTAACTCAACTGATTCACTTCTCTATAGATATAAATGTCCACAAATCAAACAGAATATTTTAGTACAGATATTGATGTTTAATTGTAGAAGGTGACCAGTCAAGGACCAGCCAAGGATAAGCCTAAGGCCCATCAAGGAAAGTGGGGAATTTTTTAAATGGCTACTACTCTATATCTAATAACATTGCTTACCAACTTATTTTCCAACTTTTCAAGAGAAGCAGTTAGCCTGAAGTTGCTTTGCTAGTAGGAAGAAGAGTACAGCCTCAATAAGCAGGATTTCTTGAAAAGTAGCCAATCACAGGAAGGTTGCTCTGTCCGGTGGGTAACGCCTTCAAAGTGACAGAAGTTGACATGAGCGCACAGAAACAGGTCGACAGGCAACGAAGAGGGAGGCTGCGCGCATGTGGAAATAAAAAAACACACGCACAGAGAACGAACAAGCCCTTGTGTGTGACATATTGGAGCCCAGTGGTATTTGCGTATTGGCGTTAAACTTGCGCCTCAGGAAGAGTTAACTAGCATTTGTATGAAGTAAAGCTGCTCATAGGAGTATTTGTTGCGTGTATGGACTGTTGGCAAAATACCAGTGCAATACTCTGATGGTGTCCTATGCCATATGATTTTCAGGACACTATAAAAATAAAATCTAAGGTCCTATGCCTTACTTCTAGGTCTGGTCACTTTCTACAATCCCATAAGGCCTGTGGGATCAGTCTGACATGTTCTACTTTTTTGCCTCCAAAAAGATGGCGTTGAAAATGATCACATTCACTGTGCTAGAGGAAGTAACCTTCCACTACATCAAAAACTAAGGAGCTTTGATTATGATTCATTGTTGAAAGGTTTTTGGACGCTGGCTTGCAAGTGAATTATTCCTGTGTGCAGCGCAACACCAGACATCCCAAGTCTCCCACAAGTTCTGGGAGTCTCTGTCAGGACTCCTGTCTGTGTGTTTGTGTTTCTCTGTTTGTCTTCCTTCCTCTACCAGGAGGCGCCTAGCTCTGGTCCGCCTCCTCACACACCTGCTGATGGTTTCCACGTTAACAGAGCGTTCTTAAGCTGCTGACTGCCACTACTTCAACGCCAGAGTGTTTGCCAGTTTTGGGTACTCTAGCCATGCTTAGTTTAGCAGAGTCTAACCTGAGTTTTTGTGTTTTGCCAGTTTTTGGTACTCTAGCCAAGCTTAGTTTTGCTGAGTCAAACTGAGTTCTAGTCACCTGAGTTTTAACTTTGTTTTTTGTCTATGCTTCTCGGCAGGAAGTCATGCTGCAAACTGGACTTTTCTGACCTTCTCTCCTTGGAAGGATCAACTGAGCTTCAAACTGAGCTGGGGTTCAAACAGGAGGTTTGGATCCACTTTCCCCCAGAGATTGTTTGAGCTTCGCACTGAGAAAGGGATTTATCACCACTACGACCTGTTCAAGTACCGCAGGAAATCTGAGTGGCAGTCAGTTTCTCCGTTCACCTATAACAACCGCATTCTGGGTAAACCCTGTTCCACCCTCTCACCCAATCAGACAAACACTGGAACAACAGCATACAGACTGGAGTCAAAGATTCAACAACTTCTCTGGAAATGTGAGTCAGCAACCAAATCCTCTTCTCCAAGTTCACAAGTCAAATTTCCCACTGAGCCTGAACTAACCGGCTGTGTCTTTCCCTCACTTTTCAGTTCCGGCTGAGCAGTGTTCAGAGCAACACTTCTCTCTTAATTATCTCTTCAATAAAACCTGTTAAACCTTTTCCCTGGTCTCCCTGTTTGTTCTTCTGCATTTGGGTCTGAACCTTGGTAAAATCATGACAGTCTCCCTGATTTAGATAGTTGTTCACGGATGCCCGCGAGTCAGATAAATTATCCCCGATTTTAGACTCTGCGTGGTGATGTTTTTTTAATGCGAGTGAGAGCGGGCAGGCAATTATTTGTGCATCACATGTGGATAAAAACTACTTTGATTGCACAGGAACAACTACAGAGAGCGGGGTGTGGGGAGGAGGTTGCTGGTGAAATCTGTGCAGCGTATCTGTTTAAAAGCGATGCTCTGTTCAACTAGCGTTCCAGGTGACTGGTTGTCAAAGAGCTGATTGGATCAGTCCGATAAGTTTCTCTGGGTTACTCTCTGGCAGTCACCTAGTTACCACTCAAAAACTGGGCATCCTGTGAAACGTTAGAGGTTGAATCCTTGAGTATAAAACGAAAATATAGAACTAATTTTGCAGCAGAATATACTAAAGTATATCTAGGTCTAGTGAATGTGTGGAACAGTGGTGGACAGTGATGGGAGTAACGGCGTTACCTTTTTTTTAGTAACGAGTAATCTAACTAATTACTTTGACTGTAATTGTAACGCAGTTACCATTGCACGTTACTCAGATCGCACAATTACATTTTTTTTTCATGATAGGACCTCGTGCACGCCTTGTCATGAGAGAGGGGAGGATGATAATGGCTGATGTATAGTGAGATTCCGCCTGTCAGTTGGGTAGGTGGGTGTTTCTGCTGGTGGGTGTTAACGTACAGCACACACAGAGAGATGGAGAGGGAGGAGGACTCCAGCAGCAAAACAGCGTTTTCCAGATGGAAATACCGGTGTTACGTCAAGCTGCGTTTCCCCATCTGATACGGTTTCCACCTGCATCTCCTCAAGACATTGTGGCGCAGGCTGACACGCGATTCACGGGCGCATAAGATACGGGGAAACGCCGCGCATGCTGGCTAAAAGGCGCTTAAGCAGTCACCTGTGCTCGCGCCACAGGAGAACTATGGAGAGCGCGGAACGCGATCAAATGTTAGCCTATATATGGAGAAAGGGAGAAATTGGGACGGACGATAGACAGATAGATAGATAGATGTTGCAGTATCTATATCAACCCAAACACACAGGATTTCAGAATTAGACATCCCCAGTTATTAATTTCATAAACTCACCAGATCTGAATGCCCTGTTAAAAAACTTCACACCCATGAGTAGAGGTAATGCAGCCTGATGATCAGCATCAGATACCATTCCCCCCATGTGAAGCAGGGGAACGCTGTCTGACGGGGTTTTATAGGGCCGTCAGATACGCGTTCCCTCCTGATGTCATTTACATTGAGTTGTAATAAATGCAAAACTCTCTGCAGGTACTTGTCTCTGTCGTCCACTCTATTCAGCTGGCTTTGAAACACACGGCGAGAAGGGGGGGTGTGTGGTGAGGGTTACGGGGGTGAGAAAAGCTAAAGTAACGCAATAGTTACTTTTACTAGTAACTAATTACTTTTATTGTGGAGTATCTCAGTTAGTAACTGAGTTACTTTTTGGGAGAGGTAAATAGTAACTATAACTAATTACTTTTTCAAAGTAACGTGCCCAACACTAGTGGCGGATCTAGACCAAATGCATCAGGTCCAGGAGAGGGGGCAGCATGTTTTCATTGGGGCACAGAAAAGCATGAAATATGGTTGTGGGGCAAAGCATCTCCCTGAAATGAGTTTTTGGAACTTGGGATGTCCGGCAACACATGTTGTACATTATGAGACCTTGGGTCCATCTCATTAGGCAGGTTTAACAACCTCAAATCTAAATTGATCTAGCCTAATGCTGGGAACTCTAGGTTTTCAGTTTTATGAAAGCCATTATCAGTGGAGCCCCAATTAGACAAGTCACCATGACGACAGGCAACAGTAAGTGCCAATTTCAAGCCACTGGAACAACAGAAATGAAAGAAATAAATGGTGAAAGTGTTTAAAAGACAGAGAAACAGCACTGCAGCTGCAAAGGAGAAGATTGCTGCTTGAGTTACAGTAAGGAAATGAGTATTTGAACATCCTGCTATTTTGCAAGTTCTCCCACTTAGAAATTATGGAGGGGTTTGCTGAAATTCTCATCAAGGTGCATGTCCACTGTGAGACACATGATCTCTGCGACTTGTCAGCCATCCGGCTAGAATCATCCTCGACTGAACTGTAAGACCAGGTTAGTGACTCATGCATTCATATCATTCAGATTATCGTGGTCACAAACCTTTATTCTTCTGTAGAGGTTCCTGCCTTAGATGCCCAAGCCACAGCCACTTCAGATCCATTCCATCAGTTTTTTAATAAATGGTTTTGCAGTTATCCCACTGTCTGTCTGGCCTGAATACTGGGTCCTCTGTTCTGAGTCATGGCCTAGCAAATCTCTAGACCTAAATACAATAAAGAATCTTTGGAGGGAGGTCAAACTTAATGCTTCTCAGTTACAGCCCAGAAAGGCCAGAACCCAGACAGCCCTGACTGATCTAGAGAAGATCTGTGTGGAAGAGTGGGCCAAAATCCCTCCTGCTGTGTGTGAATACCAGTGGTGGCTGGTGGAGTTTTCTCCAGGGGAGGCTATAAATTCAAAATAGACCTATACCAAAAACCCATCAAACGTATACTAAGTTATCACACCAGTATATTTATATGAATGCAATAAAATAACAACAATAAAAAACATTATAAAACACTTTATAAAAACAAAAGATAAAAGAGGATGTATTAATCAGCTTTATATTGTTTAACATATAAAAACTATAGATTTTCTGAGAATGACTTTATTTAAGATCAACTAAGCAAATGAACAAAATCTAGAAAAAGTACACTAGATTATATAATTTTCCATGTGAATCCCTGATTGTTCAGTCTTCTTTGCCTTTTCCGAAAAGTGCTTTAAATCACTCCTACCTGTCTTTATCCATGCTGGGTCAGATCCTGACATCAGAAAAAGGAGGCAGGGAAAGCTAAATAGAGCGTTAGCCTCGCTACATGCAGTTAACCACGCCTTCTTGCTAAACCAGGTCCTGGAAAAGGACTTATCTTGTGTCGTTTCTCTCTCTCCAATTCGTCTCTTTGCTCCCACGACACAACCTGTCAATCACCCACAAACGTCTTTGTTATGGTGGGAGGTGGAGAGCAAATACACTTCCTGTCACCTCAGGTCGCAGCTTAGCTGCGCCCCAAGCCCTCCTATACTTCTGTATTGCAGCGGAGTTACTGCACATGTACAAATTTAACAAGAGTCTATGGGCAAAGATTTGTGTGCCATAGAAATACCTCACCAATCCGACGAAAAATGGAACTGCGCTTTGCTAGTCTATTTTTCCGTCAGGTTTTATCCCTGCTGGGGTTGTGAGGGTTTCTGGTGCCTATTTCCAGCTGTCTATGGGAGAGATACACCCGGGACAGGTCACCAGTCTATCACAGGGTAAAAAAGAGAACAACCATTCATGCACACACTCACACCTAAGGAGAATTTAGAGAAGCCAATTATCCTACAGTAACAGTCATGTTTTTGGACTGTTGGAGGAAGCTGGAGTACCCAGAGAGAACTCACGCATGTTCAGGGAGAACATGCAAACTCCACACAGAAAGACACTGGTGTGTTTACCCTTAATTTGAGTAAGTTAATGAGTTAATGAGTTTGCCAATGGAATTAATATTTTTAACTCTTAAAATGAGATAATTAGATAATATGCACTTAAAATAAGATAATGCAATTGTGTTTTCATATTTTAAGTGTAAATTGTCTTGTTTGACTGGCAAAATCTCTTTTACCTCCTCAATCCAAGAACAAATGCACTTATTTTAAAAATGACTTATTTAGATCTTGATTTTTTTTTTCCAGTGCATGCAATGTTTGTTTTTTAAAATGTATGTGTGTAACAGTCCTAGTGAATGATTTTTTTATTATTGTATGCAGAAAACTATGACAAAAATCACCTGACTAAATCAGGATATAAAATATGTGACTGGCTCTAGGGAGAGCGGAAACAGAGGGCACTCTGGGTTTACTGAACAAAACCTGCTCCTGACCAGGTGATCTATGGGGAGAATATTACTACGGCAACAGAAACAGAGGTTGAGAAAACTCTCTTTTTGAAGCAGAAATCCCAGTTTCCCTGATTAAAGGTTTAAAAAAGCTTTCTGAAGTGGAGCCGTTATCTTTGTCTGAATATAATCAAGGGATTTTCTCACCTTTGTCATAGAAGCTTTTCCCACAGACACCACAGCTGACCCTTCCCTTCCGACCTCCAGCAGGGGGCAGGGAAGGAAAAGTGTCAAAGGAAGATGGGAGAGGATGGAGTGAAGAACTTTGCGATTTAAACTGAAGGAGAGGGGGAGAAAAGGAGGAATAATGAAGCGGTCTAAGGAAAGAAGATGAGAAAGAGGGAAGAGTTTGGGATTTCTGAGGATGATATAGGTGTGTTGAAGAGGAAGGGTGGTGTGGGGGATATAGTAAAGAAGAAGGTAAAAATGAAAAATTGAAAGGTGAAGGAAGGGAAGCCGTTTTCTGCTGCTGGATCAGTCGTTCGTGAAGGAAAACCTCATTGTGATGGAAGATAGGGTTCTCGTGCCACAAGGATGGGTTTGACTTGTCTCTGCCTGTTTTTGTCGATAAAACCGATTCCTGTGCGGTACTCTTCAGGACCAACTCGTCATCTTCCTCACATCCACAACTTTTACAGTCCTGTTTCTGAAGCATTTTGTTCCCACCAAAATCTTGCAGGATGTTTTGTAAGTCAGACGTAGTATGTGTGTCCTGCAGAAAGGGGTTCAGTTGAATTTTAGAATATCGGCACTGTAATTACTGTACTTCTAAATACATGAACTGCATTACCTTGGTTGAACAGTAGATAGTTGACTGTGGAAAATGGAAAGGTAAGAGCAATGACTGTCCTGCTTGGACATCTCCATGGCACTCTGAAGTATCTTTTCCTTCGACCAGTGAACAACTTTTTAACACTGATGAGACTTTATTCGGTATAATATCTGATTGGAAATCTTTTACTGGGGTTTTTGACTCCTGATAGGAGAGGAGTTTTTCACCTTCTGGGTACTGAAGCATCATTAACTCCACAATAGGGCGAGTCTCTCCAAAGCGAAGGAACTGTCCAAGAGCAAGCAGTTCTTCTTTAGGAGTGGCCATGCACCAGCGGTCCAACACTTTCCCACTGGGAGTCTAGAGGAAAAGGCACTTTTTACTTTAGCATGAACATTTCTAAATCTTTAAAATAAAATAAAACCAACTAGGAAATGTTAAAAACAACTTCGTACTGAAAGGAGCTGTTAATACTACTCACGAATGCAACAACTACCCGTTAAATACAGCTAGTCCTTGTAGTGTTTGGTGACATGGTGTGTATCACACTCAACATGGACCAGAGGAAAAAGTCCTTTCATGAGGTTAGAAAGGTAAATATTGACAAGCATGTTATATGTTAAAACACCATCTCCAGGGAGCATGTTCCCATGAGAAGGGTTGCAAATATTATTCAGAAATTTAAAATCCATGGAACTGTAGCCAACATCCTAGGAAATTTGATGACAGATCAAAGAGACGGATAATAACAAGCCAAAGTCAACTACATGTTGACAAGTCCTTGGATATCAGTCTGTTGATACTGAATTATGTTTTCTTAGGACTGTATTTGGCACATAATAATACAACAACAATAATGATAATAAAGTTATAATTACAGATAGCAACAGGAGTACTTTTTGTAAATATTTGTAGAAGTAGAAGTAGTACACCCTAAAAAGAAAATGCAGCTCCAATTTAATTATTTTAATTGATAGCAAGTAAATGAATTAAAATTTAAACTTATAAACTTAGTTAGATCAACTTGATTCAGTTACTTGTTCTCAACTTGAAGCAATTAATTTCAAATGGGGCACCCTTTTCTTTTTAGAGGGCAGTACTAACAGGCCAGTACCATTAGTAGTAGTGGTTGCAGTAGTAGCATTTGCATGAACTGCTTTTGATTCTTTTCGTGGCTAGAATTTAAATTAATTTGATGAGGAAGATCAGCATTAAGACCTAAATGTATCTTAAACTTCTTGTCTGGATTTCTTACTATACCAGGGCCAATAGAAAGCACCTTTACATGTACAGGTGTTATTCCAAGTAAAGAACCAGTTATCTACATTTAGCCTTATTAATAAAGATCAAGTTTAATGGCACATTTGTGATACAGTGATTTTGTATATATGATACATCTGCACTGTAAAACTGAATGCTTAAAAATAATTTATAAAAATGACTAGAGTGAACTTAAAATCCTCTTAGAAGTTCTACTTACTTAAAATGTTGAGTGCCAATAGTTTGCTCCCTCTTTTTAAGTTACCTAAACTTGCATTTTGTGATTAACATTAACTTTTTGCAGGTTAAATAACTGGTACTTAAGATAATTACCTCAGAGTTACTTAAAATTATGTGGATTAAACATTAATTTATGGCTTGTTTTTGTTTTTAAAGAACTGAATAAATAAATGAAACCCGATTTGAATTTGTGAATGTATAAATTCTCTCTCACGCGTGCTTCACACACACACACATGTTGTGTTACAATATCCTTGTGGGGACCTTCCATTGACTTCCATTCATTTCCCACTGATTTATATGGCCTAACCGTGACCCTTGCCCTAACCCTAACCATTACCGACAAATACCTATCCCTAAACCTAACCTAAACTCAATTCACACCTTAGTCCTAAACCTAACCTAAACCCCCACCCCAAGAAGAGAACTTTCCTTATGGGGACCAGTTGTTGGTCCCCACAAGTACCTATGAGTCCCCAAAATGTAGCATATTCCTAGGAAATTGTCCCCACCAGGTATTAAAGACATGGCCACACATCACACACACACTATGAATAAGTAGGCCTACACACACACATAAATATATTTATATTTTTTATTTTTTTATTTTACCGAAGCAAAAAAAAAAAAATGCGGTAGACACTTGAAGTTATTGTCTGAAAGTTAATTTAGCTTGTATTTTAATAATTGTAATTTATTAAGTTAAGAGTACTTATTATTTTTAAGACAATCAGCCACAAATATTTTAAGTTTGGAGAGAAATGATTTTGAGTTGTAACAAGTCTATTTTTTTTTGAGTCATGTTTAAAGGAATAGTACACCCAAAACATGATTAGCCTTCATTTTCTACTCACCCCCATGCTGAACAACACTCTGGAGTACTTTTTGATATCTCAAATGCATCTGGAGATCTGGGAGGCTTCTTGCTGTCTGCTGACATTCAAAATAATGGAGGTCTATGGTGACCCGAGACAGAAAGGTCCATAAAAGTCCACAAAAAGCGTGTCAATATTCCTCCATACTGCTCGGGCCAATGTATTCCAAGTGTCCTGAGTGGGTAGCGTCCAGAATTTACTAGAAACGAAGTCATTTTAGAATGTTTTTAGAGCATAAACAGTAGTGTATAGGATTTCCTGAAAGCGCGCACGGCGCTACGGAAGCCAGCAGACCAAACCAGATGAAAGTGCGCATTCAGCGTCTGCTCTGCCAATAATGCAAGCGTAGAAGAAGAAATGTGTGCTGTTTACCTGTGCAAAGAAAGAAACAACGAAAAAGAAAAATGTCTGAGGACTTCAGTGTTGAGGAAGAGCATGAGTTCTTTGCCGAACTGAATGCGCTGGTTTGGTCTGCCGGCTTCCGTGGCGTGTGAGGCATGCGCCCGCGCTTTTTCAGGAAATCCTATACACTACTGTTTATGCTCTAAAAACATTCTAAATGACTTTGTTTTGAGTAAAATTCTGGATGCTACCCACTCAGGACACTGTAGAAAATGAAGGCTAATCATGTTTTGGGTGTACTATTCCTTTAATGTGAAGATTGAAAGAAAAAACTAATAAATGTTAAATTAATTTAACATAAAATCCTGTGTCTTCATACTTGAATTGATTACGTTTGCTTGAGTTATTTCAATGAGAAATATGAATAAACATTCTGTGTAGCAGAAACTGAAGAATTTTGATTTGGCTTATTTGGTAAATTTAATTTAATTATGATTTAAATGTACATTTAAAATAAAATCAAAACATATAAGCTTTGTCATATTCAAATGTTTGAGTTTTAGAACTCAAAACAATTATGGCAACTGATTGCCTTACGTTTTTTTTGAGTACTGCTAACTTATTCGGTTTCACAGTGTGGGATGGGAAGAGAATCTGAGTGTGCCCACTTCATGTAGGTTAATCTTCCTTGAAGGGTAACTGGCCAGGTAACCAGTTCATTACATGGAAACAGAGTCACATACGACAAACTTCTCCACTGTGCCTATTTTGGATCATGACCCATAAATTTGTTTCTATGTAAATTAAAGTAGATCCATTAACTCAGGATCTTGGAATTTTAAACTACTATGGTTTAACTTTTAACCCCTTGAGCCCTGCGGGCCCAGTACCAGGCCCATCAGACACCTGCTCATGTTTATCTATTTATAAAAATGGCCATAACCAGTCACATGGTGTTTCATCCACACAACTTTCAAAATGGGGCTTTAAAATTTCTAAAACATTTTTTTCACAAATCCTTTTATTTCCATAGCTGTGTAAACAGATAAAATGAGATTTGGAATTCCCTCTGGCATGTCTGATTTTGCGGGAGTAATGCAACAGCAGGTATTCATTTTTAGCCCCACCCCTAATTGGAACTTAGAGGCTCGGACCTTTCCAAGGAGGGGTTCTGCGCCCGTTTCAGGTGATGTAACCGGCATGCCTTACATAAGCTTGCTCTGTTATTCCCATTTTCTGTTCAGTTTGGTGATATTATTGTGTGTTCAGTGGTAAATATCAATAAAATAATGGCTACATCTTAGGAGCAAAGGCTTTGTCTTATGCAGAGGGTCTCCAATAATGTAAATCAGCATGACATTTCAGATTTATTTCCAATTTGTAGTTTGGGAGCTGAACGTGCTTTAATTCACATATGTAATTTCAAGCGGAATTTGCTCCTAAGACCCTCTGGGCTTTAATGCAATCGGAAATGAACACATTCTTGTGCTGTGTGATGTGGGACAAATTAAGTAGGATCTCAGGTTGTATTTGAAAGTACCTGCAGCATGTACCCCCGGACATAATCGGCCAAACTCCAGCCCAGACTGTTCAGGATCTGACCCACCTGGAAGGCAAAAGAAATACAATGAAAGAATGTTCAGGAAAGCCGGTTAGCGTGAGCCAGAGCAGCTGTTTTTCACCTGTTCTGGGGACAGGACGCTGTAGAGGCGGTCCAGTAAGATCTTCAGCTGAACAGGAATTGCCTGAGCTCCGAACAGCACCAGGGAGCTCAGGTCAAACACCAGCCCGGGAAGGGCCACTTCCACTGGGCCAGAGCTGGAGGCTGGAGGGGCCTGGAACTTCTCCAAAGCTGAAGAAGAGAATTTAAACCAAAGCAAAGGGAATCAGTCAGAGATGATTTGGGTTCCAGCAGGTTCCAGCAGAAGTCTAAACAACTGCAACAGCTGTTTGTGCTAACACCACAGGCGAACGTGACGAAAAATAGATCTACGACGGTTTGAGGGCAGATGCTTCATCCAGATGCTCCTGCTGACACAATGACAGCAACACCTGACTCCATGTCACCTTAATGCCTGTACCCAGCTGCAGTCTGCACCCTTATAGGGTGTTTCTGTGGCGTATGAGAGCCTTTCTCTGCCACTTAAATAAACGCCTGATTGTAAAATAAGGAAACAGAACGAAAAAAGTGCTATGGAAATCACAAACTCCAATCAGATTTCAATCCCCTATGATGCAGAGAGATGGTTCTGTAAAAGCTTGCAAGACAGCATTAGTTTTGTTTTGTGTGTGATATTCAGGTAAATAAAACAATTAAAACAAAAGTATCTAAAGTTTCTCTTAGAGGCCACTTAGCCCACTCTACTGATTTGCTCAAGGCTTTAGGAAATACCAAAATGTGGCCTTTATTGCTGCTCACCAACTCGTTCATTAGCTGTTCGATGCCCCATCTCCAACAAAAAAAGAAATAAATGAAATAATCCTTTCCTTAATACTTTATATAAAATACATGTAGCTTCTACAGCAGAGAGCTGCAGGATTTAAGTCCATTATGTTGGTACAATGGGGTTTTTGATAAATGTTATCTAAGCTGCCTTCATAAACAACTCTCATCTTTATCAATATCGTGATCCCTTTGAGCCTCCAGAGGAAGATAAATTGTCATTGTCATGATTTTTTTGGTCTCCTGCCCCATAGAGGCAGTAAAGCTGAAAGTGAGTCAACAGATTCTGCTTACAGGTGCGTTTTTTTGTTT
Source organism: Cyprinodon brontotheroides (assembly GCA_018398635.1). Classification (NCBI taxonomy): domain Eukaryota; kingdom Metazoa; phylum Chordata; class Actinopteri; order Cyprinodontiformes; family Cyprinodontidae; genus Cyprinodon; species Cyprinodon brontotheroides. Next base: position 4,655,336 of record JAGKQL010000050.1, on the reverse strand, counting down.
TTTTTCAGCAGTTCTATCATTGAATTCCACCAAACGGGTCTAAAATGTAGTAAAAAAAAGTGAGTTTCTGACATTATAAACTATGAGGGTGAATTAAAAAGATTTATTGTGTATGTTTGTGTTTCTTTTACCATGTTCTACCCAGCTGTGTCCGCAGAGATCACAGAACCGGAGCTGGACCTTTCCGGGTTTAAAAGATGCACAGCTGCAGGAGGACGCGCCACACCTGATGGACTGGGACACATGGTACAATAAAAATGAAACGATTAATAAAAATTGCATGGATGAACTGACTAAATATTTATATTGAAAAAAATTAAAATTACCTCCTCAGCATTTGGAGTCATCCTCATACTTTTGTCCTGCAAAACAAATACATCTAATGAGTCTTCTGAGGGTCAACTTAATCATTTAACTGTTAAATATGTCGTGTCATAAAACTTAGATTATTAAAATGCATCCTAATTTGTTAGGTGTCAAAAAACCTACGTGAACTGATCTGGATTTTGCACAAAAAGTAGGATTACTAAAAGTAAATAAAGATAGAAAATAATTGTTAACAAAGTTTAATAACTGCAATTTGTCTGTTTGTGGTTATTAGTTTTTTTTTTTTAGTTTATTTTTACCATGGCTGGAGCGGCTGAGTAAAACAATATGTGAATCGAAAATATATTTTAAAAACTCCTTTATCGTATTCTAAGTGCATAATATCCAATTATCTTAGCTTAGTATAAATACTAATTCCACTGGCAGGCAGGTCATGTTATTGACCTGCTCAAATTCTGCAAGACATGATTGCAAGAAAATTGTACTCGTTCTTTAGGTCTGTTATTGCAGAGCGACTTTATCCATAAGAGAAAAACACAAAACCAGACTTTATATAGAAATTATATTGATTATATAGAAATTACATTATATTATATAATAATCTCTATATATAGATTATATAGAGAGTTTAAACCTATTTTTAGTTCTTATTTAAATAAGTTAGTAAACTATTTCAGTGATTCAGTTAAAAAAAAAAAGTGCAACCTATAAATAATAGACCAAAAACAAAGAGCAGAAACAAGGATCACCTGATATTTTTTAAATAAATAGTTTGACCCTAGCTTTTTTTTTTTTTTTTAAGAAATGTTTAAATTTCTTTGAATATTTCAAAGAAATTAAATTATAAAAACTTACCCTTTTCTTCCAGCTGATTAAAGAGGAACAGCTTTCTTCAAATCCTCTGCCTCTCCAGACCTTCTCTCCCTCCTCTTCCTCTAATTTACTTTCTCATTTGAGCGTTGAACTTATTCTGCAATGTTTTTTCTGTGACTGTCTTCATCCGGTGACTCCTCCCTGTAGTTGTGCGGAACGTGATTGGACAGATCCCTTATCCATCTTTTCCTTATAATTTCATTGATGATGAAGATCAGGTTGAGGGTACTGAACTGAATTATTTTGTTGCTGTTTTGAATCAGATGCACAGAAAAAAGAAATAATTAACTTATTTCGTTTAAACAAAATGACACCAGGTCTGTTTTCATGAGCTAAGGCAGAAGATTAGGTTTTTTAATCACCAAGAACATTTGCAGCTGACACACCTGAAGTCAGAGGTTGGGGGAAAAATTATCCATCTAAAATGGGAAATATTTGATCTCTCTGAGAATTTCTGATGTATATTAAAGAAGAGAAACCTGAAAATACAGATACCGATGTGTAAACCCATATTGTAATCCCAGAAGACTACTGCCTGTGTGAACTTCTTATGAGGAGATGAAAATATTCGGTTTGGAAAAGATAAAGAACTGAGGAATTTCTCTGGATCCATTATAGGTGTGATATAATCATAGCGACAGCCAGAAGACACAATAGTAATCGCTGCGGTGAAAAATTCTAGGTAATTTAAGAATAAAAAGCATTTTAAAGTAACACATTTTCTTCCTGGTTCTGTCAGAAAACATCAGAGTGAAGCTTGGAGGTTTATCTATCCTAAGCCCTTCAAAGATTTAACAATAATACTGACTTTACAGGGAATTTAACAAACATGATAGCATTAACAATAAGGAAATAAACAGCTTTTACAGGAAGGCTTTGTTGGCTGTGAAGTAGTTTAACAATGGACTTTTAGTTTAAAAAAAAATGACTGAATGCAGTCTTTTTATTTTGTAAATTGTCCGTCCTTTAATGTTGTTTTAATAACTTTTGAGAAACATATCAGATCCTCTCAGACTGGCTTATGGATCATGAAAACTCCATAGATGGAGAGATGTATTTGCCTTGATTTGTTTAGACAAGTGAAACAATTTGCTAATGGAACAAGATGCTTTATATTTCAAATTATGAAAAACAAACCCTCTGTTACTTTTTTAATTACATCTAATTATCTTAGTTTAAGAACAGAAATGCTTTTTCCATTGATAGATTATTAGATTATTTGCTCAAATTGAGGGTAATTGAACTTATTTTAATAATTTTTTATTTATTTTTAGATCAGTTTTGCATTCTAATTCAATATCTTAACAATTAGAATACTATAGACTCATGCTGCCACGACCTAAATAACTAAAACTTCTGCAAAAGTGTCCTAAGCCTCTAGATCAGGGGGAACCAATTAAAAATCAGCGGGGTCCGAATAAAGAAAATCAACAACCAGTAAAGGTCCGGAGACATTTGTAATTATAATCGGTTACTTTAAACAGAATTTAACACTAAAATAAAATTAGGGTTTTATGCATCCATGTTGCCATTGACATTTTGAATAAAAAATAAAATATATACATTAGTATTTCAGAAAACCTTCAAAGACCCTGAGATGGTACTGCCTGGATTATTACCAAAAGATATTACTGGTAGAGGAAGAAAATTAACTTCTACAAATATTAACTATTGCGGCTCTTAAATGCATCACAGTTAAATGGCTGAAGGCTGACCCGCCAACGTACAAAATGTGGATTAAAAAGGTCTGGAAAATCTATCATGAGGAATAAATAACTTATTGCCTGAGGTTTCAAAAAGACATATTTGTTAATAAGTGGAAACCGGCCATAACCATAATCATGCAGGAAACCCTTTTTTGTATTTCTTTTAAATATATATATTATACTCCTTTATCTTCACTTATTATTTTATTTTTATTTCATTCATATATCTCTGTTTGCACTGTTTATTTAACTACTACCTATATTTATGTTTGTAAGTTACTCATGTTTAACCATGTGCCTTACTTTACTTTTACGTTTAACCCGATGCATATACTTTCAAAGTTGTTTTTATTTTTGAAGTGTACTGTGGTTGCTTCGTTCTGTGCTGTACAGCCTGCAGCTCTGCAGCAGGTGTGTTTTAACACGTCAAGACAAGAGAAGACTTCTGCAATAACCTCGGAGAAGCAACAAAAAAGGATTTGTAGGGTTAATGCATTAAAAAAAAGACATGATCATCATCTGCCATTCTTTATTATGCTCGTTCTAATGAGATTTTGTTCGTTTTTTTCAGAACGTGTTTAAGACTCTGTAACTGGAGAAAGTTTGCATTTGACAGCATTTTGCTGGAAACTTCATCTGCAGGGAAGAAACTCCAATGTTGGGATGAAATGACCTGAAAAGTTTTCGGTTTCAGTGTTAGGAGGTGTAATCACATGCAGACACAGGCGCTGTTGGACAGGCTTTCTGTCCTCCGGGACCTGGTAGACCTCCTTCCAGTTTTGATGTAGCACTAATTAGAATATCAGACGATGGCGACCTGTTAACAAGTAATCACCGCAGCTCACTGACACAGTTTAGGAGCAGAACATCCCAGAGGGGCAGCGCTTCAAACATACCACCTTTTCACCATCCTGTGGCGGGGGATTGTGTGTCCTGCTCCGACGTTGCCGGATCGTTTCTTTGATTAAGCAATTTGTGTCTGCATTTTAAGGAAAGAGAAATAAAAGCAGGAAAATATTAAAGTACTTTCTTTTGGTACCTGCAAAGCAAGCTAGATTTTAAAAGAGACAAAACAATGAGAGACTTTGACTTTACATGAAAACTCAACTGTTCAAATCTTTCAAATGAGGGGAAAGTTTTCCCTTTTCCGGGTCAATAAGATGGAATTCTGGTCCATTCCTGCTTTCAGAACTGGATCATCGGCTGTAACAGAGTCCTGTTATGACACTCACATCAAAGTTCTGCAATGGCCACACCAAAACCATGACTTTGGTGAGTCAGATTCAAGTTCCTGGCCAAAATCTTAAGATATATTGCCGTATATGTCTCTACCTTTATCACATTGCCTTTCTTGTGTTGTGCTTGAGTTTCACTACTTTCTCCTTTGTCTCTCAAAGAGATAAAGGTAAAAATATTTATTGGTAATATTTTCAAAAGATTCAACAGAGGGTTAGGGTCCATGATGGTAGCAGAATATTAGAGGAAGTTTGAGTTTCTGGGCTCCAACCTCGTTGGGCCTCCAGTTCCTGATCATTTTTCTTTCATGATAAGGCTTCAAAAATGCTAGAAAATGGAATAATGGTAGGAAGTGATGGTTCCCGATCACTGGAGAACTGTAAACTTAGAGCATCGGGTTTGGTGTTTTTATAACCAGGTAAATAAGAAATGAGAAAATCTTCTTAAATAATATACTGCAAAGGTGTTATTGAGACCGTGAGGCATCACTAAATACTCAGAGTGGCCAAGAGGTCCTTTGAAAGCTGTCTTCCTCTCCTGATTCTGATCAGGTGGTAGCGATTATGGAGATCCAGTTTGTGAAATAACAGAAGCCTTGGACCATGAGTGAGTCATGAGAGGTTCATTCACCTTTCCAACAAAGAAACAACCTATCCCTACATTAGAGGTTGAAGACCAAATGTTAGAAAATGACTCTGATGTACCGACTATCTCTTTCAGGTTTTGACAATCTATACGATCTATTTGATGAAATGAGAGCTCCAGGGAGAAGATCTATAGCACAATTGCATAGATGGTGAAGCAGATTAGAGAAAGCTTTAGATTTGCCAAAAACTAGATGAAGATCATGGTAGTCAGAAGGAACCATAGAGAGATCATCCAGGGTCTCTTCTTCACAAAGGCTGGGAGAAGATGCCACCTACATAGCTAGCTTACCATCCGTTTCTCTAAAGCCCCGTCATACCATGACGATTTAGCCAGTGTATGCCTGACGTCACAGAATCCTCTAAATCTCTGGCATACGCCGAACTTTCTGTGTATTATTTCAACTTTGGGTGTAAACATAGAGTATTCAAAAGGAGTTCAGAACTTATGTCCAATGACAGCCTAACTTACTGAGCGGGGCAGCAATGCGCCTGGAGGCGCCAGGTCTGCGTATAAAGATATCTTTTATCTAGTATTAACCTAGCTGCTGTTTTCTGCCCGCCAACAAAAAATAACAATTAACAAATAAATAAAAGAAAAAAAGAAAAACAAAGAAAGAAGGTTTGCAGTCACAGCAGATCATCATGTCTGCTAGGAAGTGTGCTGGTTGTGGTCATGGGCGTGAATGCAGGGAGGGTCAGACACATTCACCGTCTCGCTCACTGTAGTGCAAACAGTTCCCCCTGTGAACCCCCATTTAGACCAAAACGCTGCCAATAGGCCTTTATACAGTAGCTGGAAGTTAGAAACACTTTTAGAGGTCGTCTTGAAGACGTCAAATACATTGATATTCATTCGAGATAAGATCTTGATAAGTTACACATACATGATGTAGAAGTTACTGATAGGTTTTGGATAAGCTAGACGCCACGACTGTTGAGTAACTTACAGTTAACGTATAGGGCTTGGGCGTCATGACGTAATTACTTTGCATGGCCGCCATGTTGATGGCCTCCTCCGGTCCCTGGCTTCTCTATTTAATGTGTCCCGGTAAATTCCAGATCCTTTTCAGGATTTTAACATCTTTATTCTCTCTACTTCTACTTCTCTTCTTTCAACAACAACGTTGTATCAGAGCTATGTTTATGTTCGCGTAGCCCTCAACATGGCTGCCACGTCCCACAATGCAACGCGGATCCCAAGCCCTATTGGATTGAGGTTTTTGAGGTCCCAAATGCAGAGGTGAGGAGGTAGAGGGTGTAGCAGTCTAGCCAGACTTTATTCAGACGACACACTCAATGATGATAACTGATGGACTATGGTGGGGTATTCCAACCCATTTATTCATCAGAAATGGAAATACACCATAGACACACCGTAAGAGCTGTAGATAAACAAAAACAAATTACAAAATTACTCCACTCAACATAGGATAAATACCATGAATTCATTAGCTACCATTAGCTCGCATTAGCTTCTTCAACTTCTTTTTTATATATAAACTCTAAATAAACGTAGAGTTCATATACATATAAAACTACACAACAAAGAAAATTATACCTGTTCGCCTTCCAGCTAGATGCCATATAAAAATGTGAATGGAAACCGTCCTTTAACAAGCAGCAAAACCATCTGGTAAGGATGTAGGCACGCAGTGCTTCTTTCAGTTGAACCGGAAATAGAAATCAACCCTTCAAAATAAAGGCACGTAAACCCTTTTTGCCGAAATTCACTATTGTTCCAAAATGTATCGCTTTAAACGGAGGAATCAGGAACATTAGGCATAAAAACAAATAACAATATATGAATAAAAGCATATCAAAAAAAAAAATATTAGTTATAACAAATATCTGGGTCCTTTACAGAGGGGAAGGAAGGAAGACAGACAGACAGACAGACAGACAGACAGACAGACAGACAGACAGACAGAAAGAAAGAAAGAAAGAAAGAAAGAAAAAGAAAAGAAAAGAAAGAAAGAAAGAAAGAAAGAAAGAAAAGAAAGAAAGAAAAGAAAGAAGGTTCTTTCTACTCCAAACAAAAAGCTTCTTCAACCTGCCTATCTAAGACTATGAGGGGACATCTGTGTCACCTCCTCCGCTGGCAGGACCGTCTCCCTGTCCGTCACTTTTGTCATTTGTCAACTCAAACGACAGTTTCAGCAGAGCCTTAGCTGAATTTTGCATGACTATAAACACTCAGAGTGTGTGTTTATGTGGCAGATATTAAGAGGACACTTAGCATCCGAGTGTGTGTCCTCACTTCCCATCCTGCCCCCCTCTCTCTTCCAGTCCCCTATCCCACCCCCCGCTGTATCTGTGTCATTGCTCTTCTGGAGATGGAGGCTTTGTCTTTGTAGCGAGGCCAACTTGGCTCACATGCAGTCCCTGTTGTGGGATGTGTTTGTTAAAGTGTGTCTTTAGAAGAAATGTGTGTGCTGTCGCAGGTACAACTGGAGCAGCAGGCAGGGAGGACCCTGAGATGGTTTTTGAAGTAAAAACCACAGCGTATGTTCACCAGGGAGCTCCAAAACTAAAACAGGACACTGACACCTTTTAAGTTATTCCTTTTGTACTCATGTTTTGTTTTGGCGCTCCAGATTTAATTTGAGTCTTTGATTAATGACTGAGAAGTTGTAACATGGAAATCCAAGATGCTGGGTGAAGACAAGGTTGCAAAAAAGAGATTCTTCTTTTTAATCCTGTTGGTGTCAAAAGTGAGGATTAAAGTTTGTCATCCTTGCAGAGGTCTGTGAGTTTGAAAGGAAAGATCTTTACATTAAGCATCACTCTTTGGTGAATGGAAACATTAAAGCTAAAACTACTGGACTGTTGCGGAAAATGCTTCCACTGTATGTGATGATTGCTCAGTAAGTGGTGTGTGTGTGTGCTGATGGTGGCAGCCGCCCCCCTGTTCGAAAGGGGGCGCTGCAGGCAAGAGGGAAAACGGGGGAAGGCGGTTGGAATGTGAGAGAGTGAGTGTAGCGGACGACCGGAGCAGCAGTTAGGAAAAAGTCTGTGCAGTTTTATGTTAGCTGGCGCTATTAAAAGTTAACTTCTAGCCACTTTCGTGCCAACGTGTGGTTCATGTGCAAGGCGTAGAAGGCGTTAACCCCGGAGTAAGTCTTTCACTTCGGCCCTGGAGAAAGGAACTCCCCTGTGTCTCCCGACCACGGTCAGAAGACTGAGCAGGAACGGTTAACACTGGCGACCACGAAGGGACTTCCCCGCCTTGCTGGACGAGTGGTGAGCTTTGAGTAAGAGAGATAGTAGCGGCTAGCAATAAAGCTAAGGGACTGCGTTGGCCCGTTGCTGAGCAACCGTAAGATGGATGCCGCCGCCGGTCACTCCCGCGAAAACTATGGGCCCGAAACGGGTTATTCCAACCCGTTTATGACATTGGATATGTCTTCCGAGGGTGCAGAGTGTAGAAAGGCTACTGAAGATGTGGCGGTGGGGAAATGTGGACATTATAATCCTTTTCGGTGCGACGAACGCTGTTTCGGCTCGTACGCCAAAGGAGGAGATATGTTTGCACCGCGCTACGGCCCCACTCAACCACAGGTTAGCTCTACAAATACATTTGTTGCTACGGAATGTCAAGGTTATGCCCATGGGGAGAATGCAGATGGCGGGGCGCGTTACTACCAAGCCCCCACGTTTCAAATGAAAGATAATTATGCTGATACCAACCCTTTCGTTTCTGCTCACGTTCGAAGCTTTGCACACAGCACGCCTGCCCCACTTAACCCTGTGGCAGTTTCCGCCGTGCAAAGCACCCCTAGGTTGGATGGAACTATAAACGACAGGCAAACCCCCGCACGGCCACAGCCCAGTTTAAAAGTTAATAAAACCCGTTTCATGTCGCCGCAGCCATTATCCGACAGTGAGGAGGATGAAGATCCTAGGGAGAGGGTCCCCATATTACGTCCGGGTCAATACGACGGCACCACACCATGGAAAGAATTTTTGCACCGGTTTGAGAGCTGCGCCGAAGCGAATTACTGGTCCGAAAAAACGATGACAGTGCAGCTGAAATTCTGTCTGGTTGGCGCAGCGGGGGCCATAGTCCACAGAAATCCTCGCTCTTCCAGGTGGGACTACCGCCGCCTGGTGGACGAATTGGAAACTGCATATGGCCCATCTTCTGACCACGCTGCTGCGGTCGCAGTAGAATTAAGGCAGCGGGTACGAAAACATGGGGAGGCCCTCCATGCATTTAGAGATGATATTTATGGGAAAGTGGCGGTGGCTTATGGTGACAGGGCAGAAGTTGAACAGGACTCTATCGCTGTCGAAGTTTTCACAAACGGTCTGGGTGATGCAGAACTAGTCCAGAAACTATTAGAGCAACGACCAGCCACACTCGCTCGTGCATATGAAATAGCCCATGCTCATGAAACCACAAAAAGGGCAGCAGCTTATGTCACCAGTGCCATGCAGCCAGGAGCCCGCAGCATGGTTGAACGACGACCCAGAACTGCTGTGGTCAGAACTAATGACGAACCTGAAAGAGTTGTCAAAACTACTCCTGTAATCAGTTCTACACCAAATCGGTTAGCCGCACACACGCCCTCGGCCTTTAATAACCGCAAGAATCCTTCAAAGGGGAAAGTCCGCTGCCATAACTGTCAAGGTTGGGGTCATATCCAGAGGCAGTGCCCTTCCCCCCACAAGATCACCAAAGATTTGGCATTGAGCAGCTCCCCCTGTGACACTCAAGGACCCGCTGTGTTCCACCTGAAAGGCCAAAGCCAAGAAATGAGTATCCACATGCAAATCTATGAAATGGAGGTGTGTGCTGTGTTGGACAGTGGGGCACGGAGGAATGTGCTGCCGTTTCGCTACTATAATTCCATCCACCCTGACATGAGACCTCAGTTGTATCCATCCACTGTTGAGACTTTAGTTGGAGTGGGACCTGTAGATGTGCCAGTACTGGGTGAGGCCCAGATCCCTGTCTGCATCAACAACCGTCAAGTGGATGTGGATTTTCTTGTAGCAGAGATAGCAGGGTTAGAAGTGCTGCTGGGTCATCCCTTCCTCGCACAAGCTGAAGCCCGACTAGATTTCGGCAGACACCGCATCATCCTGTTTGGTGAGGAAGTGTCCTACTATCAATCTGAATCTAACCTGAAGTCGCATGCAGTAAAAATATCAAGAACTGTGGTGGTGGAACCAGGAGAGGAGTATGTTGTGAGGGGCAGCGTGCACCTAAGTGGGGCACCCCGCAGCGACATGATACTTAGCCCTACTAAAGGTTTTGTTGAGAAGCACAAAGTACTCCTCGCTAGAGTCTTAGTTCATCCCCAGATGTCCAAAACGGTCCCTCTTCGCCTTTTTAATCCTGGCAGTAAGGCTGTGACCATTAAAGAAGGATCCCTGGCTGGTCTCCTCCAGCCCGCTGAAGCCCTACAGCCTCACTGTGCCCCACCGGCTACAGACTCACCAGTCACCTTTCCGGTGGTTCCTCTGCATCTGGAGGAGCTCTATGCTCAGAGCTCTAAAAACCTCAATGATGGGGAATGCTTTCAACTTAAACAGTTGCTTTCTACCTATGGACAGGTGTTCTCTATGGGGCCTGCTGACCTGGGCCGGACCAACGTCGTCCAGCACGATATTGTACTTCGCCCGGGTGCCCCGATCAAACAACCTCCACGCAAAATGACGAAAGAGAAGCAACAATACGCCGACCAGCAGATACACGACAGCCTGCAGAACGGTTTTGCCCAACGCAGCCACAGCAGCTGGGCCTCGCCCATAGTTATGGTACGTAAGAAGGATGGGACATATCGGCTCTGCATTGATTACAGGGCCCTCAATGAGCGAACCATACCAGATGCATATCCCTTGCCCCGCATCCAGGATACACTGGATACGTTGTCTACGGCCAGATGGTTCAGCACACTGGACCTTACCTCAGGTTACTGGCAGGTGGAGCTGACGCCAAGAGCACGCAAAGCAACTGCATTCTGCGCCAGGACGGGTCTTTTCGAGTGGAATGTCATGCCGTTTGGGTTATGCAACGCCCCGGCGACGTTCCAACGGCTGATGGACCGCGTCTTAGCTGGCATGCAGTGGGAGACCTGTTTGGTCTACTTGGACGACATCATCGTACTGGCAAAGAATGTGTCAGAGATGCTGCAGCGGCTTGGCGAGGTGTTTCGCAGACTCCAACAAGCTAACCTGAAACTAAAACCTGCCAAATGCTGCCTTTTCCGCCAGGAGGTGGCCTACCTAGGTCACATAGTGTCTGAACGTGGTGTAGCTACAGACCCCAGCAAGATCAAGAAGGTCCAAATGTGGCCCACACCATCATCCATTCAGGAGGTCCGACGCTTCATCGGCTTGGCCTCGTATTATCGCCGTTTTGTGAAAGACTTTGCATCCATTGCTGAACCCCTTCACAACCTAACTAGGAAAAATGCTCGTTTCCAGTGGCAGGCTGAGCACCAGGCTGCTTTCGACGAGTTAAAGAGTCTCCTCATCTCAGCCCCCATTCTCGGTTATCCCCTGGACTGCGGTGAAATGGTACTCGACACTGATGCAAGTGACACCGGCATCGGTGCTGTACTATCGCAAATGCAGGAGGGTGTGGAACGAGTATTGGCTTATGGCAGTCGCAAGTTGGCAAAGTGTGAACAGAACTACTGCACAACAAGACGTGAGCTCCTGGCTATAGTAGAGTTCACATCCCATTTCCGTCAGTATCTCCTTGGCCGGCCGTTTAAAGTGCGTACGGACCACAGCAGTCTGCGCTGGCTGACCAAAATGAGAGAGCCAGAAGGACAGTTGGCTCGATGGCTTGAGAAACTGGCTGAATACGACTTTGAGATTATCCATCGTCCGGGTCGACAGCACACTAATGCCGACAGCCTCTCCAGGAGACCCTGTCGCCAGTCCTGCCCGTGTAAAGTGCAGGACCCCTCAACACCACCCAAAACCATTAACCATCGGGCTGTACAGTGCGAGTTGAACTCTGACACCAACTCCCTGTTGCTGAGTTCGGAGGAGGAGGAGGACCAACCTTTCACCACGGAGGTGTGTCCAGTGGGGGTAAGTCAAAGCACCCTTATAACAGATACAGACATTTTAGACCAAAACATTTCCACTGATACAGATGGAATGCATCATGATGACAAAACTGATAGATGCACTGTGAAAATGACTGAGAAAATATATGTGGCTAAGACTTTTGACACTGCTTCTTTGTTTCATGGCTGGACTATGGGGGAGTTGAGCCAGGCCCAGGACGCTGATGTGCACATTGCACCCATACGCAGCTGGATGAAGGCCAGCGATGAACGCCCCCCGTGGTCTGTTGTCTCGCCATGCAGCCCAGCCACTAAGACATACTGGACTCAATGGAAACGACTCTACTTCAGAGATGGCGTCCTGGTCCGCAGGTTCTATTGCCTTGATGACACTCAATTCTACCCACAAATTGTGCTGCCACGTAAGTTACAAACGGACGTGATGAGACAGATGCATGAGGGGCCAGTGGGTGGACACTTTGGTGTGGAGCGAACTCTGGCCAGATTAAGAACCCGATATTACTGGTACCATATGAGGGAGGATGTTGCTCTTTGGTGTAAAACCTGTACCAGCTGTGCATCCAGGGCTCGCCCTCAGAAGACACCGCAAGCTCCCATGGGAACAGTCCAGGTAGGGGCTCCTATGGAACGCATTGCACTGGACATTATGGGTCCACTAAATGAGACTGAGCGTGGGAACCGCTATGTGCTTGTGATACAAGATTACTTCACAAAGTGGACTGAAGCGTTTCCTATTCCAAATGAGCGGGCTGTGACTGTTGCAGGTATCGTTGCTAGTGAGTGGGTGTGCCGCTATGGAATCCCTCAAGCGCTACACAGTGATCAGGGGCGCAATTTCGAGTCCGAGGTGTTTCAGGGGATGTGCCGTTTGTTTGGGATAGAAAAGACTCACACCACACCATTTAGGCCGCAGTCGGATGGTCAGGTCGAGCGTTTCAACGCCACCCTCCAAAAGATCCTGGCTACTACCGCAGCATGCTGTCACTGGGATTGGGACCTGATGATTCCTTATGCTATAATGGCATATCGGTCGACCAAACATAGTGCTACAGGTTTCTCTCCAAACTTTATGATGTTCGGCAGGGAAGTAAGTGAACCGGTGGACCTCGTCGCAGGTTTGCCCCCTGATTCAGAACACCAGCCCATTGCGCCAGAGTACGTGCAGCAGATGCGGGAACGGTTAGAGTTGGCCCACCAAATCGCTAGAGAGGCCCTGGGAGACTCGGTCACACGTGCAAAGAGACAGTATGACAAAAACTGCTGTCACACACAGTATAAAGTTGGAGACCCGGTGTGGTATCTCATTAAAGGAACGCGTCATGTCAAAAATAAAGTCAAAAAGTTCCTACCATCATACGAAGGCCCATTCTTCGTCCTAGGCCAACTGGATGACCTAGTTTATCGGATACAGAAGAACCCAAGGTCCAAGGTGAAAGTCGTCCACCATGACCAACTAAAGCATTACCGCAGCCGGGAGCCTCTGGACAATGCATGGGTCCGGGACCGAAGTCAACACTGGGAACCTACTGAGGTTCCACCACCAACCTTGGAGGAGGATTCTGCGGACTGTGACCTGGATTTGCAGGGTTTGTTCTCTGATGCCACCAGTGGAGGTGCTGGCTGTTCTCTACTGCCTATCTCGGCTGCAAAAGATCCCAATCTGGGTGTGTTTGTCCCATCATCCCCTTCCCATGTCGACCATGAGGATGGTGGGGGTGTGGTGGGGTATTCATCTCCTTTGGGTCCACCGATTCGACGGTCTAGGCGCCGACGTAGAGCACCAGACCGGTTCGGCACTTGGATAGTTCCAAGTAGGGCAGAGGACTCAGTTTAAGGTTACAGGAGTTCGTTAAATCTGTCCAACAAGGCCACATGTGCCTGTTCTTTATTTTCTTTATATATTGTTACTGTTCAGTTGTTCGAACTGCGAAGAAAATTTAACAGAAGAGCAAATGGTCTATCTTGAAGGACACGTTTTGCTGTATGTTTTTATATATACCTGATGGAGTTTAGTTAGTGTCCTGCCCGGTCGTCATGAATGTCGCTGAGTAGTTTCTTTCCTTCCCTGTTGTATGTAAAACTAAATTTTACACATGAGGTACGCCTTAAAATGAGCTAATTATATCGCTTGGATATGTGTTTTGATGCTACACCTCGCCTATATGTATGAATGGTTGTCACAGATGTCTCTTATTAGCGATAGAGATTGTGTATCGGTTTTATGCATTGTAAAGCTGGAGTGGAATTATTGTTTAATTGCCATCCAGAGTGGGGGTAGTGTTGCGGAAAATGCTTCCACTGTATGTGATGATTGCTCAGTAAGTGGTGTGTGTGTGTGCTGATGGTGGCAGCCGTCCCCCTGTTCGAAAGGGGGCGCTGCAGGCAGGAGGGAAAACGGGGGAAGGCGGTTGGAATGTGAGAGAGTGAGTGTAGCGGACGACCGGAGCAGCAGTTAGGAAAAAGTCTGTGCAGTTTTATGTTAGTTGGCGCTATTAAAAGTTAACTTCCAGCCACTTTCGTGCCAACGTGTGGTTCATGTGCAAGGCGTAGAAGGCGTTAACCCCGGAGTAAGTCTTTCACTTCGGCCCTGGAGAAAGGAACTCCCCTGTGTCTCCCGACCACGGTCAGAAGACTGAGCAGGAACGGTTAACAGGACATTACATTCATTACCAGTGGCGCAACCAGGGGGTTGTAGGACGAAACTGCAGGGTTTCGTCCTACAGTGTAAGTTCACAGCTCATGATGTATGTTCTTACACTGTGCAGCACGACGCTCTGATGCGATCTACCTGCTCACACTCTACGTCTAAAAACCTGCTGGGACTCAGCTTCGCAGTGAGATGGCGCTGCTCGGACTCGTCTATCCGGAAGCCAAACCATTAGAAGAGTGATATGAAGCTCACTAGAGTGAAATGCGCTGCCTTGGCAATTTCTGCAATTTTGTGCTGAAAGCCCTACGAAGAAAAGGCAACAACATGGCTTAGCCAAGGCCAACAATGACCCTAATGACTCCCTTTTCAGAGGCATAAGCCAGTATCGGGTATTGCAGGCCAACAAGGACCTCAACTACTCTCCACTACTAAGGCATGGACCTGTTTTTTCAGTTCAATTTGCATACTTTCTAAGCCACAAGGCTTTTTTTTCTATAAAGCCTCGAAGTCAACACTATTTCTGACATTTTGAACTGAAATAGCTTCCTGGATGGAAAGTGAAACATCTTTAAACTTGGAAAACAAACTCCAGTTTTTTGTTTTTCAAATTTTTAAACTTTTTTGGCATGACAATGACCTGGATGACTGAGAATCTTCACTAGCACAATACCAATACCCAATTGTCTTCAATCCAAAAAATGGAAGAGACAAAAAAAAAAAATCCAACTAAAGCTAAAACTGTGTAAATTCTGTTTACCAGCAGCATCACCGTGTGGTACGGAGCCTGCACTGCAGCCTGCCGCAAGACACTGCAGTGCACTGTGAAAGCAGCTGGGAAGATCCTCGGTGTCCCCCTCCCCTCTCTATTGGACATTTACCACTCCCGCCTCACCGGCAGAGCCACCAGGATCGCAGGTGACCCCACCCACCCCGCCCACAATGTCTTCACCCTGCTGCCGTCCAGGAGGAGGCTGCAGAGTCTCCAGGCCAGAACCAGTAGGCTCAGAGACAGCTTCTTTCACCAGGCAGTGAGGATGCTCAATTCCCTCCCTGCCCTGCCCACCCCCGCCCCCCCTCCATTCCCCACTGTTTACCCCACGTCAGGACTACTACTCTATGCACTATTTGTACCATACACACTACTGTTTGCACTGCATACATCTGAACTGCTACTCAGCTCATGCTACCATGTGCATTATTTGCACTATAGCCACTGTACTGTGCAGTAATAATAATTGTTGCACATGTTACAGTTACATCGTTTACATTGACTATTTGCTAGGGTGACCAAACGTCTCAGCTTTTCCGGGACATATCCGTAGTTTCACGCCCTGTCCTGGGCGCCCCGGTTTTTTAGAAAGTGAGGAAATGTCCTGATTTCACTACGCATGGCGCTCCGTGTGTGACGTAATCCCTGAGCCGCGTCAGTCCGGGCAGCCCTACTTCTTAATCAGGAGGCTCTGTTCAAAAACCTGGGCTGCATCCTCCAAGGGCGCCGTCTACCTAAGACTGGATCCCTCAAGTCCTTGAAAATAAGGGAGGCGGGAAGAGTTTTGTCTGTAAATTTGAACAGGTCCACCACTTCACGGTTTTAATTAACGCCAGATGCTCTGTTGCTTAGCAACCGCTGAACGTTGACACACAAAGCAGGGAAAAAGAATGAATACCAAGGTTTTTCAAAACTGTTTGATTATTTATTTATTTTTAAAAGTTAAAGTGAACAAAGAATACACTCACAAGAATCCAGAGTGGAAATAAATGTTCCAACCACCGAGCAGTAGAAACAATAAAATCAAATGTAATGATAGAAGACCTTTAGTCAGTTAAATAACCTGTTGCTGTCATTCTTGCACATCCTCACGATGTTGCTGCTACTATTTTCGAATATCCATTACTGTAAAAAATGTCCATAGCTGCATATTGGTTATTAATTCTCCAGTTTTATATTATTAAAACACTTTACAGAATTTAATTTTTATATTTTAACTCTTCCCTATTATGTTATTCTTATACATTTTTCTAAGGTCCTCATTTGTGTGACCATTTTTCAATAATCTTTCTGCTGCTGTAAATTTGCCCATTGTGGGACAATAAAGGGATTTTCTATTCTATTCTATAAAAGGGTTAGAAATATATAAGTAAATCTAAACAATGTATCTACAAAATATATCTGCAAAATCTCTAATATTCAACAAAAAATACTTAGTTAAGCATATTGTGCAAAACAACAATAAAAAAAATTAAACTCCTATCAGATTTATAGTCCCCACCCTGCAGATATATTAGAATCTGTCCTTAAATTCCAGCCAAACCCATTTACACAGTAACAGATTAAAACCTTTAGATAAACCAAACATTACCGCCACATATCTGACTCTATAACCATTAAAACAACTATTTTCATTCATTTCAGACGGAACTATTCATATAGTTGTATTATATTAAACTGAACTTCCAATTTTCACCACTGTTCTGTAAGCCAAGTAACATTTCACGGAGCATATCCCGATGATGAGAGACATTTGTTCTTTTTAATCAAACACCCCCCCCGCTCCAAGGTGTCCTGGTTTTCCCAAATGAAAATATGGTCACCCTACTATTTGCACTAGTCATCCATCAGGACCACTGTAATGTTACTTTGTAAAAATGTACCGTTACACTTCCCATCTGCACATTTGTAATCTTTTTTAGTATTTAAATTAGTTCGTTCTTAGATTTTTAGTTATCCGAGCAGATACCTATATTTATTTTTATATCTTTATGCTATGGTTCATTATATTTTATTATGCACCGTGGGGTTGAGAGGACTGCAATTTCATCTGTGTTGTATGTTTACCATGTAGCACATTTGACAATAAAGTTGAGTTATCTGTGAAGACCAACTACTCAGGGAGCATCTCAATGTTGGTCCAGTACGGGGGATTGGTCGATTGAGCAGTAGAAATAAAAAATCTGACACCTTCTTCACAAATATTACTAGACCGGGTCAAACAGGGTCATGTAGTTTCAATTTCCCTTTTCTAGAACAGTAATGCAATAATCGAGAAGAGAAGCTGCATTGTGAACAAAATCCTTCTCATGAGGTTTCTGTTGCTACTTTGGCATCGGTAGATTGACCAAAGTCATCTCAAGATGCTCCCCTAAACAAACAAATCCACTTTATATACATAAATATGTCAATTCAGCTAAATCATACATCCTTAAAATCAGTTGCACAGAATATTTGATCTTAGGTATAAATCCATGCAGGTTCTTTTTCTAACTGGTCATTTCTTTTATTTAAGGAAACCAATCCCACTGCATTGAGTTGTTAATTTAGCAACATTCTGTTTTCCTGAGCATGCATGTGGCAACAGGGGAGAGGAAAACACTCCTTTAACAGGAAGAGAACCTCCAGCAGAACCAGAACCTGGTTTAGTGGGAGTAGCAAACTGAGGTTTCCGGAACACACCAACAAAAAAAGGAAAGAAACACCAACCTGCAGCTGCTCCTATGTTATTTTCTTCTGGATAATGAGGGAGAAGGCGTGTTTTCATTGGGCTGCGAGGACATTAGCAGTATTAGGTGTTGTTGGACATTAACATTTTTAACGGTTGAAGTAAAAAGAATGTGATCCGTAAAATGCAATTTGAGAGGAATGTATTTCATAAAACTAAATCTGGAAAAAAATACACAAAAAACATTTAAAAATAAGAATTAGTAAAAAGATTCTTGAAAAAGGAACGTTAAAAAAAAGTCGGGAAAAAAAACAATTTTTTTTATATAAAAAACTATAAAATTTGAGAAAACAACAAAAATGTCCCCCCTTTTAGATAAAATTTTTGGATTGCCTTTTTTATTTTTCTATATTAAGGTGTGTTCTTTGCTTGAAAAAATAATGGAACAAAATTCACTCCATAAAGACAGGGCTGCAAGAGCAAACATGACATTTTGTTCTGAAAGCTGTGTGAGCCAGAACAAACTTCTCATTTCTTAGTTTCTGATGCAGCGGCCTTTGATTTAGTGCATGCAAGCCCAAAAGTAGCAGGCTCTTAATGTGAGAAGATATGAGCCAAGGCATGGGGCCACCATGATAAACCCAGATTCTGACAGTAAAGATGTATTTTTTGCTGAAAATTAGCAGGTCGATTCATAACATCCTAAGAAGTCCACTGTGTTGTTTAGACAGTCCTGGAAAACTTTCCCCAGTAATAAGGAAAAATAGTTTTTCTCCATTAGGCAGCGGCCTCTGGGCTTCAGTCTGCAACCCATTTTACCCACGTTCAATAAGTAGAGTACAGAACATGGATCAAAGTGATTCTCAACTCAGAAGCAGCCAACGTGAGGACATTTAGGAGGTGGAGGGGTGTCACTACTGCTTCTTCTTAATGTCAGTTTGGTGCTTTAGAGTCTGGAGTTTTTAGAACCCACAAGTAAACTTTATGTTGATTTAAATCACTCCAGCTGTGGAAGCAAAAGGCAGAGCTGGGCTGTTAACGTAAGCCGTCTTTTAGTGTCACTGAGGGCAGGAGCTTCCCTTTGTTTCAGGATTATCTGTTTTTTCATGGCCCTTAAGGCACGTCACATGCAGCTGTAATTTATAATCTAGTCTTCAATGGATGAAGCTGCTGCTTCATTGGGAATTAAACCTAATCTGCTGTTGAGTAGCGCGACAAAGTATGATGGGAATGAATGCCTCCTGCTGAATGAACAAGTCTCCTCTGTGGAAAGAGAAGAGGAGCCCAGGCAGGCGTCCAGACTTTAAGCTAAGATAGCCACCGTATTGAAAGCAAACGACAGGAGAGTGGAGTTAGCGTTTCCGTCGTTATCAGAGTCTAAAAGTTGGTAATGAATGGGCTGTACTTCGTAAACGGCTAGAACATATATAGCTCCTATTTAAGTCAGGATGACTCCAGAGTACTTTTCAATGAAAGTTGTTAAAGACAGAAAGACGAAATGAATGTTTACAAATATTTGGAGAGCCAGAGTTTAGGTAAATATTAGAGAGGTTGTCTTGAACTGGGACTCAAATGCATAAGAAAATGCAACATCATGAATATGTTTTCTTTTTTTTTTATCCTCATAAGCCCTTTCTCCATTGCCTCCTCAGTTACTGGGTAAATCTCCCTTCTGGGGGGTCGTTGGACCCTGACTACTTTACAGCTGCTTAAGGCCCCGTCCACACGAAATCAAAACGAAAATGAAACGCTAATATTTTCCAGAACGTTTGTCGTGAAAGACGGAGACGTAAAAATAAATGTGAGCATCCACACGAATGCATGAAAACGCTGCAAAATGTATGCCAGGCCTGTAAGTGGCGGCTTCGTGGTGCCAAAGCAAAAATAGGCGACGAAATGTTGGGCATGCGCACTAATATTTATACATGGTTGCCCTGCGGGTCCATTTTCGCGGTTCAGTCAAATTCAGGTGTGCTGAACTATGTCGTCGATGTTGCTCTGTTCTTCCTGGAGATATTCCAGAAGAAGAAGATTCTGTTGTAAGCCGACAGCAGGGTGAGTAGCATGAGCAGCAACCATTCAACACAGTACGGCGCCATTGTTGTTGTGGGGATACTGTGTCGCCATGCGCATGCGTGTTTAGAGGCGGCGCTTTGACGCGTAAGTGTAAAAAATGCGGTTAGAGCTTAAAGATGGAAACGCGAAAACGGCGTTTCAAAATCTTCCCCACTCTGAAGGCTGAATAAAAAAAGATGCTAGTTACAGACCCCCTCGAAGCGCCGGCTTCGTATGGATGAGAGGCTGGTTTGGTGAAAACTTTGTGCGTTTAGGCCAGGGTTACGCTTCGTGTGGGCGGGGCCTAATTTTGTGAACTTTAATTAATGTGGTCATCTATTCTGTTTTTCTTCTTGTCCTATTCACAACTGAACAAAATTCTAA
The DNA here is from genome assembly GCA_018398635.1 of Cyprinodon brontotheroides. Classification (NCBI taxonomy): domain Eukaryota; kingdom Metazoa; phylum Chordata; class Actinopteri; order Cyprinodontiformes; family Cyprinodontidae; genus Cyprinodon; species Cyprinodon brontotheroides. Next base: position 4,634,972 of record JAGKQL010000050.1, on the reverse strand, counting down.
GCAGAAAAAATTGACAATATGTTGCTCCTTACATTTTCAATAGGTTTTAATTTTTTTGTATTTTCCATAAAGAAAAATTTGCCCCCTAGTATCATTATTTGAATGAATGTTTGTATCAACTATCTAAACGGGTAAACTCGACTTTTTTTTTTTTAAATTAGGCCCTTGATTTCACGTTATTACATCATGTTCTTCTCACCCATGTGAGTTTTGTGTCATTTGGAGCTATTCTGAGGATATTACGTTTGGGTTATATTCAGGTAACGTCTTCCTATGGGCAACGAGTTGAAGGCACAAACTAAACTGTTCATAATTTATTCTTTATGGTACGCCAGCATTCAGAACATGTAGGTTAATCACTGTCCCCCAGTGTCTGTCGCTTATCCAGGACTGTGTTTTTAGCTTGAAAAAAGCTACCATTTCTTCATTAGTAATTTTAATGTGTGTCCATTATGCCTTCTATGGAAAGCCTGGGCTTTAATGTTGATCAGTCTGTTGCTGCTTTGACTCACTTGATGTGGAAAATACATGTCCCCGTTGTCTTTGCCTTGATGTTTGCTGATATGGGGAAATGACTCATTTAAGGCCTCAGGTAACGTGCTTCACTGTGTAAAAGTTAAAACGATCCTAAGTTTCTCAGAGCTTAGTTTTCATTGGCTTGCATTTTCGCATGGGTGATCACATCAGTTATGATTAATGGCCACTAATGGCCCCCGGGCCACACTTTGGACAACCTTCCTCTAAAGGAAACTTAAAGAAATTCTATAACCATCAAAAGAACATCCAGTAAAAAACATGAAGCCGTTTTTTTCCCAGGTGGATGTGCACTATACCAGGTGGTTCCATCCTCCCATGGACGCGGTTAACTTCTTTGTCAAACCCACAACTCCTAACCCACCTCCATGAGGATTTTCAGCTTTCTGATTTGTGACAAGTTCATGTGAACAAGACTCTAGGTACAGAAGAAATAGTGAGCCAAGAGGTGTCGGAAGGAGGAAACGCATCAAGCTCAGAAGGAAACTTGCATTTCGTCGAGTCAGCACCGCTGAGAGTGTGTCCCTCAGCAGCTCAAGTTGCTTCATCTCAACAGCCATCATGGCCTACAGCAACATGCGCGATGGGACTTTTCTGTCGATAATAGACCAACTACTGCCGAGAGAGCGACACTACTGCCTGGGGCTTTGTTCAACCACGATAAGCTGATTCAGCAGATTTAAAATGTCCTTGTTCATTTAGAAAAAAAACCAAAAAACACTTTTTCTGCTAAGTTGATTTGTTGTTGATGTAATAAGCTTTGGACCTTATTCTTTAACATTTTTTTAGGTTTACACATCCACAAGGAGCACCTGGGAGTAGAAGATTTTTTTTTTTTCATTCATTTATCAATATGCTAAAACTTTAACTGCAACCTCCCCAAAGATGAACATTTATGGTTGAGACCCCAAAAAAAATTCGCTTACACACTCAACATTGGTCCAGAAGCTTTGACGCTGTTTGCTCGACTCTCCAGCTGTTGAGTATGAAGGACCAAGAAAAAAATTTAAAAAATGAAATTTTAACATTAAAATCATACAATCTAAAATCCAATTATGCATTTTCATTTCCTTTTTAAAATACGTAGTATTTTCTTTTTCTTCACACTAGCCGTTGACCTCTCCCTTCTGGTCACTGAGCACGTTGGGAAACAGTTAAGCTCTCTCATTGGTCAGACTGCCACACTTGCTTAACAAAATGACCAACGTCTGAGAAACATCTCTGATTGGTTGGTGAAGATTCTCAGTCATCCAGGTCATAGTCATTCCAAATAAAGAAAATTAAAAACAATCCACTGGACCTTTTTTCCCCAAGTTTGAAGACGTTTCGCTTCCCATCCAAGAAGCTTTTTCAATTCAAAATGTCAGAAATGGCGTTGAGTTCAAGGTTTTATACAGCAGACCAACAAAGCCTTGTTTTTGGAAAACATGCACGTCCTACCAACCAGCAATCCAGTGAATAAATAGAGATCAGTGGTTGGTGCAGAGAGCTGCTTGGCTTTATTAACTTTAATGAGCTGGGGGTGGTAACTGCATTAGCATTAACATGAGTGAGAAAGTTCACCTCTAAACATCATCTGTGCAGAGAGTCCATCGGGATTTTCCCTGACAGTATCTTCAGTATATGTAGGTTTTATAAACTTTTGCCACCTATCGGTAATAAAATGTTTTAATGTAACCATCAGAGCTCACGTTTTTCCTTGTACTTAAAAAAATAAAAAAAATGTTTTTTGAAATGGACCCCTGGAAAAGGGACAAAAGGTAGAACTAATGTATGTCTATTCGATTAACATTTCTGTATAATCTGTAGAATGGAAACTGTATTATGTGATGTCTTCTCTATTCAGAGGGCTCCCTGCCCGGCTTTGCTTAGGGCCCCAAATTTCCGAAATCCGCCCCTGATCAACCTGGATCAGTGTTTAATTTTAAGTATTGAAGCCAAAATAAGAAGAAATTCAGTCAATCAGGAACATTTTAAATACAAGAACAGATACTAGGAATTAAACATTTATTGACTGAATTTACAAACATCAGGTGAGAAACACTTTTTCAAAAGGAGTCAATGTGATTTTGAGTTTTTTTATTTCACTCAAATGACAAAATGGAGAGTATCCTTAGGCCGATCTAACACATTCTGTGAGTGTGTTATATTATGGAGGTTACAGAGGGACAAAGCAACTCTCATCAGTAAAATCTGCTATTTTTATTGACTGTGTCTTTAATCTCTAGGGGGCGCTAAAAGCAGAGCTGTCTGATACTGTAAGTGTAAAACTTTCTGTTTGTGCAGGGGAAGCTCTAGGCTTAGATATAATCCTTTAGTATCTGCTTAGAATAGATTTTCTCAACTTACATCCATTATAAGTTTCAATCCTGAGCTATCTCTATAGTTATGCTGCTATAGGCTTAGACTTCTGGAGGACATAGGGACCCCTATTTCATCATTCTGCTTCATTCTCTCTCTGTTCTCATACTCTGCAGAATCTATTAGTTCAATCTCTAACGTTCTGCTCTCTCTGCTTTTTCTCATAATAGTAAGCCATCTGGTCTGTTCCTGTTTGGCTGTGACTCCATCCTGGAGAGAAATATCAGCTGTGCTGCTGCCATCAACACCTTTGTTTCTAGATGTTGGAGATCGGCCTGTTTTCCAGTGTAGTCCCGTTTCTCTGACTGTGACTGGCTGGATCTGCTCTCTTCATCCTCTGTCATGGGAGCTGGCCGTAGCTCGTCTGCCTGGCTGTGTGTTTCCTGGACGTTGACAGTTGCCTTTTTTATCTCTGCTTCTGTCTCCTTGAACCCCAGTCGGCCTCTGAAAACCAAACATTGAGGAGCAGCATTTAGTTCCTTCCTGTTCAAAGGGAAGTTTTTCTTCTCCACACTGTCACTACAAGCATGCTTAGTGTGAGGGATTGTATTTGAGTCAATGAGTCGATGCAATCAGCTGGTTTTCCTTAGATAGAAAACTTTAAATCAATTTGACTGGATGATCTGGTGAACTGTAAAGTGCATTGAGATGACATGTTGTGAATTTGTGCTATAGAAATAAACTGAATTGAATTAAATTGAATTAGGTTTTAATTTTTGCATTTCTCTTCAAGAATTTGCCTTATTTTTCTATTCTTACCTTTTCATCCACTGATCTTGTTTTGAATCTTTTTTTTTCATTTTGCAACCGTGGCCTTTATATAAAAAGAGACTGACAGGAAATCTGTGGTTAAAATAGAAGGGGATGCATTAATATTAGTCACCTGACATTATCTAAATAACTTAATGTAGCGTTTGTTTTACACAAAGTTCTGAATCTGAAACTTTGTATCGACCCGTTTGTCTACAATGACCATCTGGCCATCAGGAGTCTTCGTGCCGCCAGCTGGGAAAATCGATACTCAAAGTCCCCTGAAGACGATGCATCCAGTCGGAATGAAACGCTTCCTGATGGACAACTTCATATCCAGTTTAGACTTCAAGAGTTCTTTGTTCTTATTTCATTACTGAAACCAAGTTAAGAACAAGAAAGTCGTTCTATTCCAAAGTGCTACATGTGATAACAGACGGGTCAAACGTTCTTTGGCGTTTCTTCACAGCGGCTCCACAGAGAGACCAGAGATGGGAGGAACGTCGCGTGTTTCCCAATCATCATCATCATCAGGTTGTTCAGGAAGCTCTTCCACCTCAAAGACAAACATTAAGATATTTTTTTGTCATTTTCAAATGATGAAAAAATATTCTTCATAAATACTTACTGTAGATTTCTGGATGTATATTTTTAAAAAAGTTAACATAAAGAGTAAAAATGTCTCAAGTTTAAGATGAGAAAACCAGAAAAACTGACCTGGTTTTATCAGGAGAGAGAGAATTTGAATGCAGAAGTTGGTTTGCAGTTTTTCTGGGCATCACATGATATGCCAGCTTTTAGTTACCAATTAGGAAGAGTAAAATAAATGACTAAGGCTCCCACACTGTGCTTCTTTTTCAAATTATAGGAACTTTACAGAATAAAATTCCAAAAATCCAAGAACCAGCCTCTAAAGCATTGACCCTCTACTACCAGTAAATATGTCATCAATAGGGCTGCAACTAACTATTATTAATCTGTGGATTAATCTGTGGATTCTATTTAATAATCAGATAGTAAAAGGTTCCTTAAAGAAGAACTGAAGCTATTCCACTTCCAGTTCTGATAGATCATACGGACATTAATGGATTATTGAAATAATCCTCAACTATTTTAGTAATTGATTAATCATTAACTGGAGTTTAGGGAAAAAATCCTAATTAGAGCCGTAACTATACCAAAATTAAAAAGAAATATATATAAACTAGGGCTGTCTTAAAGCATTATTAACGCTGTTGGGTTCAAAGAAATGTGAGTTTATAGAGGACGAAATGATCAGACACAGACAGGGATTTGCAACAACAGCCTCTGCAGAAGGGAGAAGAACTGCTAGCTCACAACCAGCACCTTTTCTCACTGCTCCCTTCAGAGTAGAGCCTTTTATTAACAGATTACAACATAATAGGGTGGGTCTTAAAACAGAAGACCCTGTGATGATTATCTGGCTGGATGCAGGTCATAAAACAGAGTGACCCTGTTTTTATGACCCTGAAATGACCCCGTAATGACTTACTGGATGGAAGCAGGACTTCTATGTTTCATATGTACACACATTAACTTTATAATCGTCATTCAATAACCCTAACAAACGCGTAACTGCTTTAGACTATAACGGCAACAATTTTTTTAACGCACGTTAATCGCGCATTAAAACAAACGCACCGTTCGCTTTTCTTCTTTATTTTTCCGCAGCGCTCTCTGTACTGTTTGTTTTACCCCCGGCGCTTTCCGTAGCTTCAGGAATGGGTTCTACTGAGTGAGTATAGAGATCAATACCATTATAAATAATTAATATAATATATAGATCACTAGTGTTATTAACTAAATTTACAGCTGGATATGTGCAGAATATAATATGCAGGTGGATATTACTATAAAAGGGTTTTACAGCGTCTCACTGGCTTAGTGCCAATAAGACAAAGAAATGAATTAAGTCATGTGGAATGCACTGCTGCTACAATTCCTGTTCAGACCAAAGGAATATTAAAGCATTTTGAAAATGTTCTACATCTAAAATGTTATGTTGCTGAGATGACTGCAAAGCCCAGTTATTGTATTTTCGTTTGATTAATTTATCATTTTGTGAATAACTTCATTTTATTTGAATTAGGTCTGTATGTGCGGAATGTGCACTTTGTTTTAACAGTGCATCTTTATTTTTGTTTGAGAAAAAACGTAAGTTTATGGAGTACTTTGAAGTATTGTTTACTGTTCTGTAGTTTTGTACAGTTTTGATGGAAGCATAACCCCTAATTTTTTTTACAATTTTGAATAATTATTGGCCTGAATTTAAACCAGGATATTTTCATTCTAGTTTCTTAAAAGTGCTTGAAAAATAATGATAGTAAAAAAAAAAAAAAATTATAAGAATGTTTATACATTATTGCACAATTGTATTTTTAAAATGCCCAAATAAAATAAAATAAAAAGATAAAATATGCGATTTATCTCGATGATTATGCGATTAATCGCCATTAAAATTTTTTATGTTTTGACAGCACTAATATAAACATTTTGCATTCAACATAAATATAACATTTCGTCTGTCAATAACGATCCAGAACTCCTTAAGTAGAACATTTTTGGTTTCAACCGCTTTAATTCTGTAAAAAACCTCTTCCTTAAGGAACATTCGGCTATCTGATTATTCATCAAAAAAAAACAACAGATTAATCGATTAGCAAAATAATCATTAGTTGCAGCCCTAGTGTACTTTCATCATAGTTTGCACTTAAAGGAATAGTACACCTGTAAACATGTTTAGCCTTCATTTTCTACTCACCCCCCATGCTGAACAACACTACTTCTTTTTGATATCTTCAAATGCATCTGGAGATCTGGGAGGCTTCGCTGTCTGCTGACATTCAAATAATGGAGGTCTATGGCGCTCGGCATTTGCAAGGTCCATAAAAGTCCACAAAAACGGCTCTACCATTCCTCTCCATACTGCTCGGCCCAGTCTAATGGCCCTTAAGTGTCCTGAGAGTGGGTAGCATCCAGAATTTACTCAAAAGTAAGTCATTTAGAATGTTTCGTGGTTACAAACAGTAGTGTATAGGATTTCCTAAAGCTCGTTCATCACAAGTCTACGGAAACCGCCGCAGACCTCAAAACCAGATGAAAGTGCGCATTTCTGCCTCGGGCTTCATAGACCTCCATTATTTGAAATGTCAGCAGAGGATGCAAGAAGCCGTGATCTCCAGATCTCCAGATATATTTGAGATATCAAAAAAGTACTCCAGAGTGTTGTTCAGCATGGGGGTGAGTAGAAAAATGAAGGCTAATCATGTTTTGGGTGTACTATTCCTTTAAGTAGAGAGACACAAGGGAGAAATAAAAATACTTTGGCTTAAATGGCCCAGAAAAAGCAGCCCTTTATCCACAGTTATTTGAAAGTTTCTGCCCTAGTTACATTTAGCATCAGAAGGACTGATTAAAGAATGATTTCATGTTCCGTGTAAATTTCTCCTTAAAGTCGTAGGGAAGCGCCTCGCTGCAACCAAATGTATTTCCAAATTCTCCTGAGTGGTGCCCGACTTTACACGAGTGAATAAAGCGAACGGATTGGTCGTTTATCAAGGGGGCGGGATTAAGCTGTGGCGGAAGCGTTCGCAAGCAACTTTGGTTGTAGAATCTGTCAGAAGCATCTTGCTGCACCAGTTAGCAACTTAAATCCTTGTTAAGTAGGTTTCCCCAATGGGAAATTCCATTGGGGGACCAAGTAGCCCACTAAATTGATGCACTTTCCCAAAGCTTGACACTTACTGTCAGAAAAAGGGCATATGGACGGAAAACATGCAAGAGGAGGAGAGTTTAGTGTCGGAGGTCGGTGGATGAGTCTCCTCCTCAGCTCATTCATTTTTTATTTAGAGGGAGGAAAGCGAGGACGGAAGTTGTTGTGGAAGAGGACGCCAGGGCGGCAGAAGCTTGGTTTGGTGTAGAAGCGCTTCCAGCCGTACATGTTTGAGCCACTGCCTGCGCAATGCTGCACAGTTCTGTAGCTCACGCCTGCTGAAGACACAGACGTCCATCCCCGTGAACACTGGGACGGAACTCAACGTAACTTCAGCCCAGCAAACATCTCCGTCGAGCGCTCATGCTAACTTACGCTAACATTATCACTATTTTTGGCAGTTTGGGTTGAGAAGGTGCTGACCAAGAAGCAAGATTCAAGGTGAGTCTTCTATAGAAAGGCACAGTGGTGGCACCATGTTGTAGAGGGTCTGTTTCACATGTAATAGATGGTAATATTCTGCATTATCGTTTTAAACCTCAGCCATTAAAACTCTGCTGCATTGATGTTCAGGTGAGCTACAATCAAGCCAGACATGGGCAATGTGGAGTCAACAAGTCATCTCCATGTCATGTATTTGTTCTACCCAGCCACTGAAGCAGGTGAGTCCAATCTTCACCGTGAATTAACCTGTGCAGATTGGACTCACCTTGTTAATTGGCTGGGTAGATTAAATACATGACATGGAGATGACTTGTTGACTGCACATTGCCCATGTCTGAATCAAGCTTGATGATAGGAAATGATAAAAACATGAAGTCTTACTGGAAAATAGGTCAGACTCTCTCGAAGGCAGGGGTCCTGCAGCTCGCTGCGTAAAGCAGTCACATGACTGCGATGGGCGGAAACCTCCTGCTCGAGCCAGTCGATTCTGGAGCTACAGGCGTGATGGAGTTGGGTTACGACGGATAGAAAGCTCTGCAGACAGAGAGAGGGGATGATGATGCGGGGAGCAGAAGGGGTGCATCGCTCTAGTAGGGCATGGTCCTTCTGCTACCTGACAGGCTGCAACCTCAGGATACCTATCGAGGCATTTTGCTCCGCTCAGATCCAGAGGTTCCAGGTTGAACAGCAGGGGGCGGTGGTCAGTGGAAGCAGAGCGCTGAGACTGGACCAGACTCTTTCTAACCTGAGGAGCAAAGGGCATTGGGTCCAAGGCCGTTTTTTTTTTTTTTGGGGGGGGGGATCCACAGAGGGTCTAAATATGTTCCGGTGGTTCTGCTCACCTGCTTGCAGCTCATCTCTGCAGCCTTCATGCACCGGATCACCCATTCCTGACATCTGAAAAACAAGTTTTAAAGAGTTGAAACTGTTGAACTCATGGTGACAATGACAGCATTGAAGGTCTTTCTTTCACTGGGTTTTGTCTTTTAATGTGCCGTTTTAAATTTGTGTCTGTGGAGTAAAAATGAGCACCGGGAGATGATTTGCAAGGAAGAAAAAGTTTTTATTCCGCTCTGCAGAGGAGAACGACACACATACACATACTGAGAAACCAATACTCTGTCACAAGTACAGAGCAACGAAATGAACTCTCTGCATTTAAACCATCCCCTTAACGACACCAGTGGGCTGCCGTTGGGGAGCGTCCATGGAGCAGTGTGGGGTTAAGGGTCTTGCTCAAGGACCCAGAGTGTCAGTCTGTGGGAATCTCCAAGACCCAAGCACAATGCCCTACCCACTAAGCAAAGGTCTAGAACAAGCCGTTTCATTGAGTCAGGTGTAGCAGTCGCATCTAAAAGCCCCCGACAGTTTGTTTACTTTAATCTTAAGCTGTGTAATGAAACACATGGCTAAGGTCAGCGTTTCTTTTACCCAATCTGATAAAAACATAACATTAAAAGAAAGAGCATTTCCTTGAGTGAAAAGTTTAAATGGGTTTTAATTCCTACTCTGTCTAGCCTCTTTAGAGCTACCTGGCAGCATCCTTCAGCCGCTCCTCCGCTCTCTGCATTTTCTCCTCCAGCTGCTTCCGCTCCTTCTGAACCCCAGACAGGTGCTTTCCCAGAATCCTCAGGGAGCGCTCCTTCCGTCTCAGCTGCTGCCGAGCCTCCGACAGCGCCTACAGAGAGGGTCAATTTAATTCAAAAATAAAAGATAAAGAGCATTTTTTCAGTTTATGTATAATGAGGCATTCAAGGATAATCATAAAAGTCAAAGATCAATTATCAATTATTAACAGAGCAGTGTCCCTCTATGTTTATCTTCAACTAAATAAAACATCTGATGACAGGAAAATAGAAAAAAATAAATAAAAAAGCACGAGTGAAGATAGTTTTAAGCTGGACTGGGAATCAGCGCAGGCAAAGATCGTTTTTTGTTTTCCACTAGAGAAGTACGGTAACTGCAGCATGATTTCAAGCAGCCGTTGCCTGGAAAGGTGACATGTTCATAAAACAATTAAGACAAACGAACCATGGCTAACTGCTAACTGCTAACATTACAGCCACAAAAACGCGTAAACACGAGTCAAGTCCTCGTGAAAAACAAAAAGCGTTTCGAAAAGGGGTCAGAATGAGTTTTATTTTTCTTTAAAAAATTAAATGAACAGAAATAAGTCACATTTGTAAATCTATACGCCAGTTTAGACAGTAAGGTTTGTCCTTAAAGTGTCCTGCTAGAGTGGTAGCTTTTATTTCTGTCTTTTAAGCTTTGTTTTTGCTAAATTTGTTATATATATATATATAATTTATTAAAAATAATAATAAAAAAAAAATCAGAAGTCACAATACATAATTTTTTTTAACTATTTATTTGTATGATCCAGCTGCAAATTAGTATTTGAACACCTGTCTATCAGCTAGAATTCTGACCCTCAAAGACCTGTAGGTCTGCCTATAAAATGTCCACCTCCACTCCATTTATTATTCTAAATTAGATGCACCTGTTTGAGGTCGTTAGCTGCATAAAGACACCTGTCTTCCCCATACAAAGAGTTATGCTCTGTTCGAAAACTTAGGACGCGTCCTTAGAAGGCCAGATTAGAAGGCCGATTATGTCATAGCGTGGCGCAGAGGTCTGTTCGGATTCCAAGAGTCCTCGTTATGCGGCCTTAAAATGCGTCCTTCTTTTTGCCCGATCTAAGGGACGGGTCCGATGTATCCTTGGTATTCTTGGATATCCCAGGATTCATTGCGAGACCAAGCAAGCCGGTGGCTTTATGATCAGAGGAAAGGTTACTTGGGGCCGAACAGTGGTGAAAATTGGAAGTTCAGTTTATTATAATCCAGTCTGTGAATAGTTCCGTCTGAAATGAATGAAAATAGTTGTTTTAATGGTTATAGAGTCAGATATGTGGCGGTAGTGTTTGATTTATCTAAAGGTTTTAATCTGTTACTGTGTAAATGGGTTTGGCTGGAATTTAAGGACAGATTCTAATAAATCTGCAGGGTGGGGACTATAAATCTGATAGGAGTTTTATTTTTTTAATGCTGTTTTGCACAATATGCTTAACTAAGTATTTTTTGTTGTTGAATATTAGAGATTTTGCAGATACATTTTTTATAAATACATTGTTTAGATTTACTTATATCTTTCTACCCCTTTTATAGAATAGAATAGAAAATCCCTTTATTGTCCCACAATGGGCAGATTTACAGCAGCAGAAAGATTATTGAAAATGGTCACACAAATGTGGACCTTAGAAAAATGTATAAGAATAACATAATAGGGAAGAGTTAAAATATAAACAATACAATTCTGTAAAGTGTTTTAACAATATAAAACTGTAATTTTTACAGTAATGGATTGAAAATAGCAGCAACATCAGAGATGTGCAGAATGACAGCAGCAGGTTATTTAACTGACTAAGGTTTCTATCATTACATTTGATTTGATTGGTTCCTGCTCCAGGTGGTTGGAACTAGGGCTGCAACTAACGATTATTTTAAAAATCAATGAATCGGCCAATTATTTTTTCGATTAATCGATGAATCGGACAAAAAATATTTTTCATATTAACCTCTTTATTCCAAAATAAACATTTTAGACAGAACAAACAAGCACACAAGTACAGGTTGCTCATTAACTGTACTGGTGCTATATGAAAAATAAATGTTTGTGTTAAAACTACGCAAACTTACATGAGAAATGTAGCTGTACATCCACAAAATATAGGCTACTTTGTTTCATAAAGCGCAAAAAAGACATTTTTGTTTTTAAAAGCCCCTAAGGGGTTCAAACAATAGGTCCCCCCATTTCAACAAATTGGCATATAATTAATTGATCTTGCTGGATTTTATTCTGCTTTACTTCCATAAATTGCAGAATCTTCTTTACTTTATCTTTGCCAGATTTAAACTAAAAGCCTTGCCCTCATAATTTGCAAGTTAATTTATTTATAAAGAAAATATAAACGCTGCTTAAGCTAATTCAAATGAAATTAAAAGTAAAATAAGTAGCCAACCTTCTCACTGTCTGTAACCCACTAACACGGTAAAGAAAAGCATCAGATGAGCTACCTGGAGAAACTAACGCTACGCTTTCCCCACTTTGTGAAACCAAACAAACATGGTGCTTCCGCGTTATGTTAAATTGTTTTGACAAAAGTTGTATTGTTATCACTTTTTTCGCTTTACAAAGCGCAGGCTATTTTAATTATTGTGATCAATTTGCGCCGTCAATCCCGGCGCATGCGCGCTTCATTTGCAGTCTGGACGCTGAGGGTAAACATCCTGCGGCTCTGACTGCGGCGCTGAGAGGGAGATCGGGGTTGGGATGGGCTGCGATGGCGAGTCACGGCATGAAGTAGGAACCGATACAATGCTTTCACGTAAGAGTCTCCAAAAGCCGCCAGTGACACCGTCCAAAAGTCGCCAGATTTGTCGCTAGTCGCTTTTTAAAAAAATAGTCGCTGGAGGGGTCTGAAAAGTCGCTGAGTTGGCAACACTGCACCTGCGGCGCTGGCTCGCTCTGCCGTATTTTTTTTTCTTCCCCCGTTTCAGTCAAGCAAGTGGCAGTGATGACGACGGCGGCGGATGACGCATTAATCGCGTGACACAACTAATCGATGATGAAATTCGTTGCCAACGCTTTTAAAAATCGATTTTATCGATTCGTTGTTACAGCCCTAGTTGGAACCTTTATTCCACTCTGGATTCTTGTGAGTCTTTGTTCACTTTACAATAAAAAAGAAATAAATAAACAAAGAGTTTTGAAAAGTTCGGTTTTCATTCTTTTCCTGCTTTGTGTGTCAACTTTCACGGTTGCTAAGCAACAGAGCATACGGCGGTAAAACCCGCCGAAGGATAGACCTGTTCGAATTTACAGCCAAAACTCTTCCGGTGTCCTTATTTTAAAGGACTTGGAAGGATCCATTCTAGGTAGACCGCGTCCTTGGAGGATGCAGCCCAGGTTTTCGAACAGAGCCTTAGCATCCAACTACTAACACGGCCAAGACCAAAGAGCTGTCCAAAGACACTAGAGGCAAAACTGTAAACCTCCACAAGGCTGGAAAAAGATACGGGGAAATTTCCAAGCAGCTTGCTGAAAAAAGGTAATCTGTTGAAGCAATCATTAGAAAATTGAAGAAGCTCGGCATGACGTCGGTATCTCCCTGGGACTTTGGGACTTCGGGCGCCGGTCAGGTAATCACCGGGCCCTCTTTGATTTTTTTTTTTAGGGAGAACTTCACAAATAGCAGGGGAATGTTCAAGCTACACTATTCCACTCACACCCACTTTATTACATAAATATTTTATCCTTAGTATCCCTTTATCGAGCAAGTTACCGTTTTTCATCACATGCATACCCCTTACAAATGGAGTCCCCCGTGCCCCTCAGTGAAGTCTAGAAGCTTTGAGATCTACCATCCAGCCATTCAGCAAAGATCCTGCTACATGACTTTACATCTCATTTTTTGCATTTGACCAGTTAGATGAGGTCCTTGAATGATATATTACCTACTCTAAATTAGGTTGGGAATCTGGAGTAAATCTAAAAACAAGTGGTAAAGAAGATAAAAATCAGTTAATTAAAATAAAAAAAGTAAAGATTAAAAAGTTCTATTTAGGGTTTTACTAAAGCTAAAAACTCTAAGTACCAGTTATGTCAGTACACAAACCAAAAATGCATTTCTTTCTAAAACTCAGCTTTTATTTTCGAAAGGCGTTATTTTTGAAAACTTCGATGGCGCTATGCTTATCCTGTGACATTAATTTTTGCCATCAAGCTATCACTCATTTTGAGATGTTTCAGGTGGGAATTACGTTCCACGTTCCTGATCCAGATAGCACCAGCAAACTTGGAGATTTTGCGATTGTCAAAGTATTTCACTGCGCTGCCCTACCAAAGGGTTGATACCAGAAGTCAATTTCAGAGGGACTGGGTACCCGGTAAAATAACCAGGTTATGCCTCCTTTAAGGATCTTTATGTAACTTTTGGTGAAAAAAACGAAACAAAAAGCTTTCTTATTACTTGTCAGGAGGTCATGTTGGTCCGACGTACCTGCAGCTGTTTGGACTGCTCCTGGATCAGCGTCTGGGCTTCCTGCTCTCTGTTCAGAGCCTGACGGAGTTCTTCGCAGGCAGTCTGGAAACGCTCCGGTGGAACCTGAGCACAGAGACAAATGATAACCCAGGGAGGCCATGAAAAAACTCAGAACTGCGACAAGTTTGCTTTTAAAACCAGCATGAGAACAGAAACGGAAAGCGGGGATTTCTGAAGCTCACTGTGCGATTAAGCTCCGCCCTCTCCTGCTGCAGCCCTCTCTTTAGATTGGCCACCTCCAGCCGCAGACTCCGCCTCTCCACCTCAGTTGAGTGCAGGCGTTGGCTGAAAAGCAGGAAGTGCTGCTGGAGGGCGGACACCAGCGTCTGACGGGAGGACATGTGATCAGCAGGTGGACAGGTTCTGCAGAACCTAAAAGCACTGCACAGTTTTGGTTACCTTCAGATCTGGTGCCTGTCTGAGTTTCAGAGAGGAGCATTCCTTGATTTCCTCAGGCGAACCGGAGGAAACGCTGGGAGCCGACTGGTCCAAGAGGCGGTCCAGGAGGCAGGAGAAGCCTGAGCGAGCAGCCGAGATCACCTTAGGAGGAGAACAACCTGGAGAACCAGACAGACAAGCTGGGATGATACCAACGGAGCTTCAGAGCGTCCACAGCATTTATAAACACGCTTAGTCACCTGTGTTAGCTAGCGCCCTCTGCAGGTCAACCATGGAGGACAAAATGATGGAGGAAAGATTTTTAGAGCGAAGCCAGCGAGCACAAACAGCTTCAGCTCCTTCATCCAACTCATCTAGAAAAGATTCAGAATGAAAACTGTTTATTCAGGGCACCAATGTTTATTTTCCAAATGTTTCCATCTCTGCAATTACAATTGTTGTTTAATAGTTATGAAACTTTCATTGTTTTTATTTTTATTTAGTTTTTACTTCTGGTTTTCAGTTCTATTTTAATATGAAGACCCTTTGAGAATTTATTAAATAGTTTAGTTTGCTTTTTTTTTTTCATTTAGTTTTTCTTATGTGACAACTTGCATAGTAGGGGCAGGAGTAAAAAATAAGAAAACAACCTAAAAATAAAATGCCAGATAAAGACAAATGCCCTGACACAAATGCCCTGACTGCCGGAAACTAGACTTCAACATTAATGAATCCTGATAAAGACAATCACTGTTTTAACAAAAAACTGTTAATATAAAAGCGTGGTTTTGGAGAAAGCTGGAGCACCAGGAGGGAACCCATGCAGGCAGCAGGAGAACATGCAACGCAGTGCAGAAAAAAAACAAAAAAAAAACAAAATCCGCCTTAGGTCTGAACCAGGGGCATTGCTAGGCACAAAGCTTTACTGGGGCACTGGCCCCCTACCGCATGTGCCCCTCCTTCCATACACAAATACAGACAAGGACACTGCCAACCCTGATACATTCCTACCAAAATTACCAGTTGAGATATTAATGAGTTTAAGAGCATATTTGTTTTAACAAACATGAACATTTTCAACATTGCAGCCATAAAAAATAAGACATTACCAACTTTAAAAATAAAAAGTGTCCTTATACACATTCTGAAGTAATCATTAATTCCTAGGTTTCAGAGCTTTTAGTTCAGGGGAAAGTTTAACTCAACCCGAACTGAGTTTTTCTTTTATTTTATGAGCATTAAAGTGTACCTCCTATTTTTCATTTTGCAAAGCGGTCAATCACTAGACTGTGACTCAGCTTAGAAAGTTCTTCCTTTTCAACTGATAAAATAGCAAGATGATGGAGCCTGTCTTGTCCTATTGTGCACCTCAGCCTAGTGTGGAGCCTTCTCAACACACTGAATGACCTTTCACAACTCCAGCTGTTGTCGGGACCTTACCTCCCTCTCTCTCTCATCTTGTTTTACTGCTTCCCTTGTCTCTGCTTAGTGTGTCTCAGCTCATTTATACTGGGGCACGGCGCCCCAGTAAATGGGGTCTGGCGACGCCGATGGCCTCCAAACCCATTTCCTTTTGATGGTTGGTGAAGCGGCCGTCCCGACGGTTGCATTTCCGAATTCTCCAGAGTGGTGCCCCACTTTGGCAATCGCATAGAATAAAGGGAATGTTATTGGTCGGGGTTACCAAGGGGGCGGGATTGTTTGTAGTGGAAGATTCGCAAGCTTTTTTGGTTGTGGCCGGTTTGTTGGAAGCATCTTGCTAACCAGTTAGCAACTTATTGCTAGTAGGTTTCCCAACCGGGAAATTCCATTGGGACCAAGTAGCACTAAATTGGTGACTTAAAAACGACACCATCAAGGAGCGCTATGGACAGGAGTGAAACATGCAGAGAGGAGGAGAGTTTAGTGTCGGAGGGTGGGTGGATAAGTCTCCTCCATCATACATTTTTTATTTAGAGGAGGAAAACTATATTGCGAAACACTCTGGTGGAACCTGAGCACAGGTTGTTCTCGCCCCTCCCTCTTTACCCAGCATGCATCATAACAGACTTATCCATCCAGACAAGCTGAGCGTGTGTTGATGTCATGAGCCTGTTTCAATTGACCCATATTTATGCTTCTTGCTCCCGTTCTCCCAGAGTCCAGACTAACCTGTGTTCTTCTCAAGAACATACTTGGCGAGGATATGAGTTCGTCCTCGCGTTGTTGTGAACTGACAAACAGCCCTTGTGTAGGCAGCGTTCTGTGTATCTCCTTTGCTGTATGAGTTTAGCTCGTGACAAAAAAATCCGGTTTTATTTATCCTTCTTACCCTTAAGGCTTGCCATATGGGCGTCTCCACACCTGCAGACAGCCACTCCGCCTCCACTTCTTTCCAGCCGAAACAACACCATCGTCCTCTTAGTCATAGCCATCCACCTCTTCAGCGCCAGCACTGCCCATGCACTCCTCCTCCACCTCCCAATTGCCCTCCTACGTCTCTCCTCTTCCTCTTCCTCCCGCTCTCCTCCCAGAGCGTCGGCCAGCCTGCGGACCTCCTGCTCCAACAGCTCCCTCTCTGCCAGTTGCCTGCGGAGGAGGACCTTCTGCTCGGAGAGGGCGCGTACACAGCTGCGGGCGTGCTGCAACGCTCCGGCCAGCAGAGCACAGCCCAGGAAAAAGGAAGAAGACTCCCGGCGGCTTTTGGAGAGGAGGCCCTGCAGCCGGGAGAGGTCGGAGGTCAGGGAGGAGCAGCGTTGCTCCAGAGACGAGGCGCGGTCCCGGTGGGAGTTGCACTGAGAGCGACAGAGCTGAAAGAATGGAGAGAGGAGCTTAAATCCAGATTGTGGGGTTCAAAAAGCTGCATTAAAAACAGTTTCTGCTCTCAGCAACAGATTTGATCAAATAAACTCGTTTCCCTTCATCTGTGGCTGCAGGGAGGCCCGACTGACTGCAGATCAGCTTATCCAGGGGGATTCGGTGAGTGTGTGTGCTACCTGCAGCTGGCTCTGCAGCTGGCTGACGGCGTCTGTGTGCTGGCGGCTCCAGGCCTCCTCCCTCCTCCTCACGCTCTCCTCCAGGCGAGCCAACACACTCTCCTGACTGCGCTGCAGCTCGCGCACACACACGCTCTTCTTGTCACACACGCCCTGCAGGTGAGCGATCTGCACGTAGAACGGGAAAACTCCACAT
>JAGKQL010000050.1:4556636-4617098 GCA_018398635.1 Cyprinodon brontotheroides | reverse complement strand
TGCCAATGGAACAAGACAATTTACACTTAAAATAAGAAAACACAATTGCATTGTCTTATTTAAAGTGCATTTTATCTAAATATCTTATTTTAAGAGTAAAAATACTCATTCCATTGGCAAATCATCTCATTTACCTACTCAAAAAAAGGGTAAATACACATAATTTGAGAAATTTCCAGTGTTGGACAATCATGTTCCTCAGCTACTCAAATAAAGTTGAAACACCTTTATTGTAAGAACATTTAGTCCATTTTTTACAGTGTTTTACACTTCTGTGGGGCTGGGTAACCTGGTTAGGTTCAAAGGTCTGTAAAATTATTTATTCATTAATTGTTCAATCCAAAGCAAACAATAAAAAAAAAAACTTAGACCCTTTTTTTATTTCAAAATTTCTTTCATGAAAATAAAAAAAAAAAAAAAAAAAAAACAGGGCAGTTCCTTTTCTTAAATCCTACTGCTGTCTAACTTAAACATGGAGAAATCAGACACAGAGTGTAGGGCTGTGAATAATAATCATTTTGTATCAATGTATCGATCCGTATCAATTTTTTTTTGTAGTATAATGTTATATAAATATAGTTCCTAATATTCATTTTTATGTATATATCAATGAAACTTGTTTGTTTTTTTAAAATTTTTTTGTAATTCAGTATTTTTTAAGTTTCCAGGTTCCTGGTGTGTATATGCATGCTGTCAGATAATGAACATTAGCACTACGTTAATGTATTAACATGTTTTCAATCCTTCCTGCACACACATTTTCAAACTAAACTTTGCTTTAAACTGTTGTGTGTGCTTTAAAAATATATAAATTGTAATGTTAAAAATCTAAAAAAAATCACTTGACAGGTTAAAAACTTAAGATAAATAAATCAAGATAGAAGTCAATGTCACAAATGAAATGGAACTTATTTTAGAGTCACGGTATGTTTATACAAGATAACACTATTAATATAATGGGACTTTTCTAGAAATCATTATAAATAGTTATTTTATACATGGTTTCCAAAGTTTTACATCATTTCAGAATTCCCTGACTTTTAAACTCTTGACTCCAGTGATTAGTTTTCCCTGACCAAATAAATGCAGCCGCTGTCGCTTTTGGTAACTACACATCAAAAATTAATACTGCTAGATGGACAAACCTCGCTTATCTGGCAGAAAATTAAACCTGCGCCTTTGCTAAGCAAATCATAATACAATGTGTACAAAACAACAAAATGGTGCCAGCAACGCCTCCGGTCGGATTTTCATTGAATGTCTGTGATGATTTTGAAAGTAATTTTGAGAGATAATTTTTAGATCATTGCCAACGCCTGGCAATGCAATGAAATTTGTAACTCTCCGGACAATGAAAAACTACTTTTGCTCCCGAGAGATTGGGCGCATGGTTAACATCGAGCCCCTGCTTATTGACTATTTATTTGTATGATCCAGCTGCAAATCAGTATTTTTGAACACCAGAGAAAATCAATGTTAATATTTGGAACAGTAGCCGTTGTATGTAATTCTTTAGGTAAAATGTTTCCTGAAATGTTTCACCATGTTTGCACACACAGCAGGAGGGATTTTGGCCCACTCCTCCACACAGATCCTATCCAGATAGGTCAGGTTTCTGGGCTGGCGCTGAGACACACCGAGTCTGAGCTCCCTCCAAAGATTCTCGATTGGGTTTAGGTCTGGAAACTGGCTCGGCCACGCCACAACCTTGATACGCTTCTTCCAGAGCCACTCCTTGGTTATCCTGGCTGCTTCGGGACATCGTCATGGTGAAAGACCCAGCCTCTGTTCATCTTCAATGCTCTAACAGAGGGAAGGAGGTTGTTCCCAAAAATCTTGCAATAAATTTCTCAGTAACAGCCCAGAAACCAAACTGATCTAGAGAAAACCTGTGTGGAAGAGTGGGCCAAAATCCCTACTGTGTGCAAACTAGCTGAAGATCTACAGGAAACATTTGACCTCAAGAATTACATACAAAGGCTACTGTACCAAATATTAACATTGATTTTCTCTGGTGTTCAAATACTTATTTTCCTGACTGTATATCTAAGAGGGAAGCTCATGTGTGTCTCAGGTCGGATGAAAAAGTTCTAAGGTGGAACTGGTGTTCTGACTGTTAATAAAAATCACCTCTGATTCCTTCTTGAACTCTTCTCTTATCTCTTGGATCTCCTCCTTCTCCTTCATCCTCTCCTCCTTCACTCGCTGCAGCTCCTCCTGCAGCTCCTTGTTCTGCAGCGACCAATCAGAGCCCTGCAGGCGTAAGCCGGATGCCTCCTCCTGCAGCTGGACCAGGGCCTGCTGGGCCTCCTGGTGGACAGAGACAGACGTCAGAGTTTGTTCTTCCCCTTCCTGTTTGTTTCCTCCCCCCGCTCCTGTCAGAAGGTGCCATGATTCCACATCCCTGCTCTAACACCAGGTTTCTAGGAAACTACATGCCGTTACTGGTCAGAAATATTCAGGAATCAGAGGACATCTTACCTCATTTTGTTTCTTCTGATCTGAGATCAGCTGCTGGAGACGACAATTCTCCTCCTGAAGCTTCTGGGATGAACCCAGCAGATCCTGAACCTGATGGAGAAACAAAGCAGATACCAGGAACCGTGGTTCTAAAGGACGGATCGCCTCGTGTGGACAGAGTCGGTACCTGTTTGGTAGTTTCCTCCAGTCTGTGGTGACCAGTGCTCAGAGTGGAGGCCAGCAGCTGGAGAACCTCAGCAGGACTCGGTTTCCCATCATCCTTTGCAGGCTGGGCTGACTGCTGCAGCATGCCAGTGATTCGTTTTAGAGTGTCTATCAAGCCCTCCTCTGTTTCGGACCGCCCTGCAGCTGCCTGAACACAAAGAATGGAGCTAATACCATTGGTTCTGTATCCGGTTCTAGATCCAATCTTCAGCGCTTCCTTCTGCTTTCAGGGAAATAAACCTGATTGTTATGGTGACCTTTATATTGCAGCTTTCACAGCTTCTTATACTTTGCTTCCAACAGCATTAAATCCTCACCTCTTCTATGTAAAAACTCACAAAACTAGTTACTACCAGGAAGAGGAGAATATAAACAGATTCCCAGTTGAAGTAACAGTATGGCTGAACTTTTTCTCTGAACACTTAGGGTCTGAGTTCAGTTCCAGTCCAGGTTAGCTAAATTCAATTCAAGTCATCCATCCATTCCATCCATTTTCCGTCAGTCTTATCCAAGTGGCGTTGGTGCCTATCTCGAGCTGTCTACGGGTGAGAGGCGGAGTACAACCCGGACAGGTCGCCAGTCCATCGCAGGGCAACAGGGAGAAACAGGACAAACAACCATTCACAAACACACTCACACCTAAGGAGAATTTAGAGAAGCCAATTAACCTAACAGTCATGTTTTTTGGACTGTGGGGAGGAAGCCGAAGTACCTGAAAAGAGAACCCACGCATGCTCAGGAGAACATGCAAACTCCATGCAGAAAGACCCCGGGCGTAGAATCGCACTTCTGAACCTTCTTGCTGTGTAAAGCGTAAGCGGTGCAGTCCTCCCTCAATTCAAGTCAATTCAGTTAGGGTCTGCTGAATTCAGCTAAGTACACTTTATTAAATTATATTCAATTCAAATAATAAAAAATTAATTTAATTCAATGTGATTCAGGTTAGTTTGAGTCAATTCTGTACAGTTCACATTAAGTGAATTCAATTCAAGTCTAATCAGTTCAGGTCAAGCAAATTTGAACTAATTTGAAATAAATTAACTTTAATTTAATTGAATTCCATTTAATTCAGTTAAAGGAAATCCAGTCAAATCCAGTTCATTTAAGTGAAGGTGATTTGAGTTCAATTCAATTCCGTTCATTTTTATCTGTCCAATTATAATAGGTTCTGTTTAATGCAATTTAATTCCAATGAACCTGTCAGTAGAGTTAGATTCAATTTAATTCAATCTAGTTAAGTTCAATTAAGTTCTGTTCAGTTAAAATAAAATCAATTAAATTCAGTTTAATTCAATGTTTCAGTTCATGTTAGATAAATTCAATTCAGTTCCATTCAATTAAATGTCGCTCAATTTAATTGAATTATGTTCAATTCAAATATTTTAAAATAAATCCTGAACAGTTCAATTTGATCATATGTAGTAATGTAAAGTATTTTTATTTCCAATGAGTTGCCTTATATAAAAAAGCATTTGTTTTTTTTCTAACAGTAAAATAAAACTTGTTCTGCTGAAGACCCAAATTATCAGCCATGTAAAGATAGACGGTCATCATCTGACCTTTGCTGAGGTGACGCCATACATGACATAAGCAAACATGGCCGCTCTGCGTTACCTGCTGCAGCAGTGACTGGGTGCTGGCATGCCAACTCTTCTCCTCCTCCAGTTGTTTTGAGAGCTCAGAGGTTGCCTTCCTCTCGGTTTCCAAGGCGACGGTCATTTTAGACTTACAGTGGGCCAACTCTGTCTGCAGCCTGCATGAACGCCGCCGTGCAAAACATCAGAATAAAAGTATAACAAAAGGTCATTTCTGTACATCTTTAAATGCAAATATATTTCCGGGAACCGGAAAAAAAGGATTACAGGAACCGGCTTGATGCTCACCGCTCCAGAGCGTGCTCTGTGCACTCCCTCCTCTCCTTCTCCAGGCTGTAAACCCGCTCCACCTCTCGGAGGTGAGCTCGCAGCAGCTCCAGGCTGTGCTGCGCCTCCTGCTGGCTGGACCGCTCCACTGCCACCGCTGCTTCCAGGTCACGAACCCGCAGCTGTTGGGTCACACAGAAATGTGATTGAACGAACCTCATCGAGCGAGAAAACTGCAGTTAGTCTGATGTTTGACTCTCGGTGGAATCCCGATCTGCCAATTAAATGTTTTATGCTTCACAACAGAGGAACTCCACACCAAGGCAATGCAAGGATGGTTCTGGTTGATGAAGCATGCGGTTTAAAAGCTGCCTGCTGTTCTTCTGAGCAGAGCGGAAATGTTTGATTCACTGGAGGGCAAGGGGTGAATGATGCGTTACCTGAAGGACTTCCAGCTGATACTTGGCGTCCAGGTGAGCGACGCGCTCCGCCTCCATGCTCAACTCCAGAGACTTTACCCTCTGATCTGAAAGCTGGATGAAACACAAACCTGGTCTAGTTTCCGCACCTCCATTACTTTTATTTAAAAATGTAAAAATCATCATCAGGAAACGTGTGAAGACTGAACCTCCTTCTCCCTGCTGGTCCTCTCCATCCTCTCTGCCAGGATCTTTAGCTCTTCAGCCTGCCGTCTGCTTGCCTCTGCTTCCCTCTGACACTCCCGCCGCACCTCGGACATCTTCCTCTCAGTCTCTTCCAGAGCCACCTCCTGATCCTGGAAGAGGAGAAAAATCAAATAGCCTGACTTTATGAAGCTTTTACGTTTAGACTTATGATTGGACAGGCTGTCTTCAAAATCCAAAGTTTCTGTTCCCTTTTTTTTTATTATTTTTGCTTACTTTCCTTCTAAGAGCATTTCAGTTTAGGGCAAATAGCACCCTTTTTATCCATTTATTGAAAGAAAAAACTTTCAAACGCAAAAGTACAAGTGATAATTTTAAAAAAGAAGTCCCCTAAGGCTCTATTATAGGACCCATTATCATTATTCGTTTAGATATATACGCTATGTTCAAAAGTTTGGGGTCACACTAAAAATGTCCTCATTTTTGAAGGAAAAGCACTGTACTTTTCAATGAAGATAGCTTTAAACTAGTCTTAACTAACTTTCAAAGAAATACACTCTATACATTGCTAATGTGGTAAATGACTATTCTAGCTGCAAAATGTCTGTTTTTGGTGCAATATCTACATAGTGTGTATAGAGGCCCATTTCCAGCAACTATCACTCCAGTGTTCTAATGGTACACAATGTGTTTGCTCATTAATTGGCTCAGAAGGCTAATTGATGATTGATTAGAAAACACATCTGAAAACAGTTTAGCTCGTTACAGAAGCTACAAAACTGACCTTCCTTTGAGCAGATTGAGTTTCTGGAGCATCACATTTGTGGGGTCAATTAAACGCTCAAACAGTGTCCAGAAAAAAGAGAACTTTGATCTGAAACTCAACAGTCTATTCTTGTTCTTAGAGATGAAGGCTGTTCCATGCAAGCGAATTGCTAAGAAATTGATAGAATTTCTAACGGTGTGTATTCCTACTCCCTTCAGAGGACAGCACAAACAGGCTTCTGTGGGTACTATTTAATGAAGATGCCCATGTTGGGGACCAGTGAGGCGCCTGTTTCTCAAACTAGAGACCTCTAATGTACTTATCTTCTTGCTTGTTGTGTAACGCCGCCTCCTACTTCTTTCTGCTACTCTGGTTAGAGCCTGTGGCTTGTGCTGTCCTCTGAAGGGAGTAGTACACTGCCACACGCTGTAGGAAATCTTCAAATGTATAGAGTGTGTTTCTTCAAAGTTAAGACTAGTTTAAAAGTTATCTTCATTCGTTTTCCCTTCAAAAACAAGGACATTTCAATGTTGACCCCAAACTTTTGAACGGTAGTGTATATATGTATATATAAAAGGGTGTGCAAAATAATGCGCTCATTTAACGATGCATCGCGGATTCTAATTTTTGTGATTTATTACATCGATTCTTGAAGGCAAGAATCGACATGATAAAAAATAATAATTTAAAAAATTAAATACATGAATGGTTGGCATACATCAGCCAAACCCAGTGGAATGCAACTTCCAGTCCAGCAGATGTCGCTGCGGATGTGTTGAGCGCCATGCTTTTGTGTCACAAGCATGTCCAGCCATGCTGCGAAGTCATATGAAAATAAAACATGGAGGGACATTATGAAAATTCATCCTCTGTGGCTCCATCACATTTCAATTCAGATGCTTGATGCATTTTGGCTTTAAAAAACAAAGAAGGTAAAATGAAATTGATATGAAGCACGTAAAATTTCCAAAAGGGAAATATACATTTGAATGTTTTCATTTCCCATTGGTTTAAAGGACCATGTAAACGGCACTGATTATCCTTATTTTGTTATTTTAAGTTTGATGAATCCTAAGATCTTTTTGTCAGTGTGTCCACGCCAGTAATAGTAATATTTCTCTGTCCAGTATTTGTTTTCATGGCAACACCTCCAAAAGTTGTTTCAATAAATACAGCTATGTATGAATTCAGTTGCTTTCAGTTATGCATCAATTGAAGACACTATCCAGATCATACCCAGAAGTTATATTAATATTTTTAGAATAAAATGTTTTATTTGGTTTAAATATTAATGCATTGAAATGTCTGCATGTTTGTCAAATCAAGGTTTTTTTACGAGTTGGTAACTAAGCATCATGGTTCAGCTTGGAGTCTGGGTTTTTCTTCATTAAGCCAATTAGAAAACAGCAAATAAAAAGTTTACTAAGTATGTATACTCCTAATAAAGTCAAACTCAGATATCTTTAAACAGTTAATTGTAGCTCTAATGGATCAATGTGAATTGCACGTCTTTTAAAGGGCATCAGTATGTAAATATGCAGCTGTTCTTCTATAGCTAATACCGGTACTGTTTTGATTTTGGCATTTGGCATTTTAATATCATACTTCATTCCAGCAATGAGCTTTTTATCTGCAGGGCATGAGTTTATTCTGTTTTTTAAATGGTCAGACCTGCAGCACTTGGTGCAGTCGCTGGTTTTCTGAGCTAAAGTTCTGGATCAGTTGGTCCCGCTCCTCCAGATCTTGCTGCAAAGCTTGCTGGTCCTCTTTCCTTGCCTGCTGTGTGACGTTCAGAGCTTTCTGCAAGTCGGCGACAGTCTGCTGGAGTTCTGCTGCTTGCTCTGACATAAAAAGGAATAAAAACAAATATTTTAAAAGCGTGAGAATTGCTGCTCCTGGTAGCAACGTGTTGCTCTGATTGTGTAAATCCAAGGAGAATCTGCAGGGTTTTATCAGCAAACTGCTGAACATGTTATCATTCTAAACAGTTTCATTTTGTGACGGTTGCGTTCTACCAACCAAATATGAGCTTAATTTGTCCACCTGTTAAAGTGTGTCTGTCCCTGGTGAGCTCTGCCATCCGTTCGCTGTCTCTGCGGCTTGCAGCCAGCTGGTACTGTAGCTCCGCCCGCTGAGCCTCACCCCGCTCCACAGAGGAGCGAAGACGGGTCACCTCTGCCTGCAGCGTGCACACCTGGAAAAACAACACTGGTCTCAGGATGCTGCTCATTTCAAACATTCATTAAACTTTTCATCCCACGCTTGCTCCTCTTTTCAGATCACAGATGGTTCTCTGTGCTGACGTGGTCATAATGATTTGGATCATTATTATGTTTAATATGACATTTGACATAGGTCACAAAATTTATATTTAAAGCATCCTGCTTTTTAGAGAAACCAGCCCACAGCATCATGGATCCTCCCCCATTTTTAGCAAAGGGAAAGTTTGGTAGACTGAACTTTTTAAAGCATGTAGGTTTACCTCCTGGTTGTAGCAGGATGTCAGCCTCAGTTTCTCTTTCTCCAGCTGGTTGAGCCTCCATCTCAGCTCTCTGGACTTCTCGCTGCTTTCCCGTCCCTCTGAGGCCGCCCTCCTTTCCATCACTCGTTCCTCCTTCTCCTCCCGCTCTTCTCTTCCTCCCAGCTGCTTCTCTTGGCGACTTATGGAGTTGACGACCCTGAAGAGAGGAGTCTGTTTTCATTAGGTTTAGAACTTTGAAAATAGTCTGTCATTAAAATAAAAAGAAAATTCAATTTTATTTATCCAACCTTCTATTAAAAACTTTCCCTATCATATTCTTTGTATTATATTCTTTTTAAATCTGAACATATTTCTTTACATTCTTGGTTGGATTACTTTGATATGATGGAATAAAGCGAGAAATATTTATGGTTCATTTTCGTTTGCGCTACAAGCCTTTGTTACTAACAGAGATATACGGAAATGAAAATGTGGGCCAATATTGATCACCAATAAAAATGATAGCTGATAAATCAATACTGTTTCCTTTAAACATCCCTGCCCTTTCGACTCCACAAAACACTGACAGCAGTGCTGATGTTGGTTCCCTGCTTTAGATAAACACCCACAGTGGTCCTTTGCTGCATCACTACCACTGGAAAATAACGAAACACACGACCAATCAGATCGCCCCTTTCTTTGAAAGAAAAACAGAACCTGGGTGGAAACAAACAGCTGTGCCCAGTTTTATCTATCAGAATCATACTGATGTTTATGCCTATACATCGTCCAACCCTATATTCCTCACTTAAGGCAAGGCAAATTTATTTGTATAGCACAATTCAGAACAAAGACAATGCAAAGTGCTTTACATGATTAAAATACAGGAAAATAAAACAGAATCAAAGCAAGTAAGAAACTAAATAAATAAAATAAAAATGAAGAAACAAAAAAGCAAAACAGTTGGACTAAGGAAAATATGTTTCAGTTGAACTGTTTAACTAGAACAGTGGAAGGCAATCCTAAACAAATGTGTTTTTAGTCTTGATTTAAAGGAACTCAGGCTTTCTGCACTTTTACAGTTTTCTGGAAGTTTGTTCCAGATAAGTGGAGCATAGGAACTAAATGCTGCTTCTCCATGTTTAGTTCTGGTTCTAGGTATGCAGAGCAGGCTGGAGCCAGAAGACCTGAGTGGTCTGGAGGAGTTGATACACTGATAGCAAGTCTGTGATGTATTTAGGTGCTGAGCCATTCAGAGATTTATAGACTAACAGAAGCATTTTAAAGTCTATTCTCTGAGATACAGGGAGCCAGTGGAAGGACTTTAGAACCTGGGTGATGTGCTCTACTTTCTTAGTCTTAGTGAGGACATCGGGCAGCAGCGTTCTGGATCAGCTGCAGCTGTCTGATCCACTTTTTAGGCAGACCTGTGAAAACACCGTTGCAGTAATTCAATTCGACTAAAAATAAACGCGCATGGATTAGTTTTTTCCAGATCATGCTGAGACATTAGTCCTTTAATCCTGGAAATGTTCTTCAGGTGATAGAAAGCCCGACCTTGTAATTGTCTTTAAATGCTTTTTGGAGGTTCAAGTCTGAATCCAGTACTACACCTAGATTTCAGGCCTGATCAGTGGTTACTAGCTGAAGCTGACTGAAGCTGTGTGCTAACTTTTAGATCTCTCCTCTATTGGTCCAAAGATTATCACTTCAGTTTTTTTTTTTTCAGTTGAAGAAAATGATGGCACATCCAGGCATTGATTTCTTCTAAGCATTTCCTCAGTGCTTGAACTGGTTCATAATCACCTGGTGACATGGTGATGTAAAGCTGTTAGACTTAGACATCTTGCTACTTTAGACAGCAGGTATTTGGTGCTCTGACTGAGTCTGGGTTCACCGTACCCTGTGTTCTCCTCTTTGGAGCCCTGGTCACTGACTCTGAGGTCCGTCCTCCTCTCAGCCTCCCGCCGCTCTGCTCTCTTGCGACGGCTGGGCTGTCTGCTCCGATCCGTGGCTCCTGGGCGCATTCCTACTGCAGATGTGTTCTGAACATGAAGTAACATAGAGGTTAAATATGGAAAGAATTTTAAAAACTGTTTGGAACATTCTGCTAAATATTCTCCATATTTTCGGCGGCTGAGGTTAGTCTTAGATAAATGAAATAAAGGATGACTTAGGGATGTTTTCCTGTGTTATAAATTAGACTGTTTTTTTTTTTTATATAAATAGTCTGGTCAGTTTATATTAGCATAACATTAAAGGGAAAACAACCTGAAACTTTAACATTGAGGAATAATAAAATAGCAAAAACAAAAGAACATTTTCTGTGTGAATGTTTAAACCAAATGATGACATCTTTCAATATAAGCGATTTTGATGAAGACTTAATGAGTTAATTGTGCGTAAACATCAGGCCCAGAATCTGAAACTTGCCTTTTGAACTGCAAGCTGATTTAAAATTAGCATTACAGAAGCTACATGTTTAATTAAGGGGATGGGTAACCGTACATTTTATGCACCAACCAATGAGAACACCTGAATTACGTCACCTGATGCTGCAATCAACAAATCAGATGGAACTGCAGACTTAATACGATAGCTTATTAGATATAACACATATGGGAAGATATTATGTTTCCTGCATGTTTTCGGATTTGGTCAGGGTCTATGGAGGGCCAACTCTGCCATATTTACAAATAAATAAATGCTCAATAAATAAATAAGCATTCATTGAATGCCCCCAAAATACAATAAACAAATAAATGTAGGTAGAAATTAAATTATACAGTGAGACATAAATGTATTAATCTTGTTTAATTAGCTTCTTTATTTATTTGCCTTTGTAATAATTAACTTATTTATTGTCCGTTATAATCTTCAACTTTATTTATTTATTAAATATTTTTTTAAGTATTTATTCATGTGCATAATGTTTTTGCCTGGTTTATTCTTCCTTTGTATTTTTTTTACCCTTTTTATTTCTTCAATGCTATTTATTTCTGTATTTATTTTTAAATATGGCAGAGTTGGTCCTCCATAGAGGTCCAGATAGGACAACGTACTGTTGCCTGGTTCTGGGGATGTTAGAACAGCTTTTTTTTGCTTTTCTGTTTTGTTTTTCTTCTATTATTCTACATCAGAGCACTTTTTCATGGAGAAGATTTTCAATGGACTATAGCTGGACACTGCATAGAGGAGATGGAGTCGAATTTGGCAGTTTTCAGGATCTGTGAACTGCTGAGTTTTGGTTACGCAGAAACAAGTCACAGTACAATCCTGAGCTCTGGACAGATGAATATTTAAATATGACATATATAACCTGAAACTGGATGGTTGCTTGAAAATAAGCAGCAGAGACAACAACATAGAACTTCAACATAGTTTTACCTATTGTAATAGTAGAGCGTTTTAGCCCATTATATATAAACTAATATCCTATTTTGCAATAATCAATAGATGATGATTGATGCTGTGATGCTTTACAATCTCAAAAGCATTAATCCCTAATAGGGGTGAAAAACTATCCTGTTCATAAGCTTGCATTTCTAACTTTATAATTTTAACTTTTTATGTTGCAACAGTAGACATTTTGTTGCTATTCCGTTACTTCAAGCTGAATGTATTCTATTGTTTTGAATGAAAATATAAAGGGTTTTGTTTTACTGCACTGGAACTATATATGATCGAACTAGGGATGCACGATATTGGGATTTTTGGCGATATCCGATATGCCGATATTTTTAAAACTCATGTAGCCGATAAAAAATAGCTCGATACCGATGTTAAAGCTGGACAAAAATAAGTAGTCATTGAAAAATAGCAGTTTTGTTATCCATTTCTGACACTTTGAAAAAATAATATACTCCAATATATTTTCATATGCTGATATCAAATTGATTTTAAAAATGCGGTATTGATCTATTTTACTTTCAAAAAATCTTGTGAAATTTAATCATTCTGTTACAAACTCTGGTGATATTTTGCAAATTCTTGTGAGATTTTTGTTAGTAAAATAGATATGACAACAAGGTCAATATATCAACATATAAAAAAATATGGCAAAATTTTAAGTGAATTTTTCGGTGGATTTAAGTAAGCATAACGATGACATATAGCAATATTTCATTAGTAAAAGAGATTAATATGGTGTTTGTTCTGAAGGCTGCGTTCCTTAGCTGGGGATTTGGGCCGATTCGGCCACTAGGGGGCGCACGCGCGCTCTATCGAGCTGGGTGCCACTACTAGCCAAGAGAAGAAGAGACTGACGACGGTGATTTGAGTGTATTGCAAGTAACAGGTTGTGTTTTTAACGTTGTATCCGTCCCTCTGCAGCTTGTGGTTCAGTGTGCGTCCAGAGAAACGTAAGTTATATTGTTTTTTTGCTGGACGAAATTATTGTTGTTTTATGTTTAATCTGTTAGGCCGGCTGGTTGAGTTATATCTGGTGCTACAGTTCATATTGCTAGCAGTGCTAATTGCTTGTTACCTCAGATGGTTTAAATGGTAATTTATGTTATATTTATGCTACTGACCATTTCCTCTGTTGTCAGTGTCGGACATATATAATTATTATTTCATTTGTATGCTATTGTTAAATATATTAATAATTGTTATTATTTGTTGTTGATTGTTTAAACAATCAAATTATTATTATTTTCCAGAACCACACTGGATTAAAGTGCCATAAAAGGACTGACTGTCTCCTTCGTCTTTTATAAGTCTTGGGGGAACTTAGTGCGTTCTGACAGACGCACACTTCGTGATTACAAATCAGAGAAGCCAGTCTAAGAACTTTGAGCCTCCGCTATAGTGTTTTTTAAAATGGCAATATATCAGCATATGAAGATATTGTGATATTTTTATGTATCAATATTTTTCCCTCGTCGTCTTTAGAAGTTTTAAGTCTGTAAAAGAAGTTTTTGAGGAAAGTAGTAGTTTTTTTTTTTTTTTTTTAGACTTTAGAAACTCAGAAAGATGATCAAATATCCGGGTTAAATATGCGGTGGGGTGGCGATGTCCGATATTCAGTTTTAAGGCGATACCGATAGGGGGCCGATTATATTGTGCATCCCTAGATCGAACAGAAAAAGAAAGTGAGAGGCGGTTTGTTTAATAACTATGTTAAAAAAAGGAAGGAAAAGGCTCCTATATAGGGGAAAAATGAGAGGAAATGGTGAAAAATCATCTAAGAAAATAAGAAACATAAAGAACAACTAAGTAGATTTAACATATTTGGGGGTAAGGTGGTTTTTATTGTGGCCTTGAGGTTGTTAGAGCCCTAATCTGGTCTCTTTTTGTGCAGGAAGTCTGCATCTTCTCCCCTTGCATGCATGGGTTCTCTCAGGTTACTCTGGTTTCCTTCCACCTCTGTGTTTGTATGGTTGTTTGTCCTGAATGCCAGCTATATAATATGGAGACAACCATACTAAATAGAGGTCAATCTAATCACTTAAACTGTCAGTTTTAGTCTAGTTATAATATCTAGAAGCTAAAACAGTTCCACTATTACTCACATGTAGGTGATTCAATGTGGATTCCAGTTTCCAACCATCTGTGAGCCAGGAGGCCGTCCCAGGATCAGCTGAGGCCGCGGTTACCCTGCCAGCAGAACGTCAACACTGAGCGTCGCTCTGCACCGATTTCCATTCATAAATCTGTCCAGTAAGGATGGATCAACAGATAATTTAGGTTATAGACGGTCTACAACAAAAAGCGACGAGTATTCTAAATATTTCTCATCCTTTGTTTAATTCGGCCGTGATAAAAGGTTTGAAACCTTCTCCTATTATTAAATTTAACTTTGTTGTTTCTGAATAACAGCTTCCCACTACGCGGTGCTGTAACTGATGCGGGGTTAGATGCGTCCATTACATATAACAAAACATTAGCGCTTAAAATAAATAATATAACGTTTCCACACGTAAACCAATTGGTATAAATGTAAGGTTTTTCAGATAGTAGTTGAGGAAAAGTGAACTAAAATGATAACAAAGAGACTTAGTGGGTCTGTTTGGGAAATTAAAGTATCTTTTTTAGCTTCTAGCACATTCGTTCAAAAGCAAAACGACCCCCAACCGCTTCCTGTACGTTAAAACAAAAAATAAAGCAAGTAATTTACCGTCTGTAAACTGTCAGAACCACTTAGCGGTAACTATTATCTGAAGACGGTTTAAAACTCACGCCATCTTTAGCGTCCTTGCGTCATAACCGCGTAATTTCATTCAGCGTAAAAGCGGCCAATCGCGTCCGAGCAATTTCTTACGTCAGTATATAGTTGTAAACAACTATAGCAAAATAATACTAATAATTTATATATATATATATATATATATATATATATATATATATATATATATATATATATATATGCTGTTCAATATGTCTTTTCTTTTTTCTTTAATTAAAATAAAATTGCTGAAAAAGGACCAAACCAACTATCTGGTAGCTCTCAACAACACATTTAGGATTGTTTGGACATCAAATCAATGAGTACATCTATTCATCTCCAGCTCTTGGTTTGGTAACAATATAATCCTATTATCTCAGCTGCTCAGTGATGATGGGAACTGATGAACTACCCCTGAGTTCTCACAATCCTTTGCACAATATCACTGCATGCTCAGCTCATTAGGGAGATTCTTCTTCTTTTCTAAAAGTTTTATGGCGTAGTTGGTAAAAAGTGCATTACCGACACCAAGTGATAAGTAAGGAGTTTAACGAGGAAACAGGAAACAAGACTCATCCCAGAAAAAATGAATAAATAAAAAATAATAATAGTTTTCCAAACTGTGTGTTTTAACCAAACATAATGAAACACATAATTCACCTCGCTCTTAATGGATACTTCTTCAGTTTCTCCTTTATGCTATGCCTGCCAGTTTCCTGATGGTCCTACCGGCTTCTTACAGTTTAAAATCTACCCCAACATACCTCTTTTTAAAGCCACAATATTTTTGATTTTTCGGTTTCTTTGTCAACAAATGCCTGAGCGCTACAATTGCTTTCGCCACACCTCCATGTGTGTAAAAGGACAAAATCCTTTGGGCTAGAACCAATGAGTTTCGGTAAAAGTGCTGGGACACTCCCTCCAGAGGTTAAACTTGACATTTGATAACTTTCAGTCTTTCTGACTGGGAAGGGATTCTTTTTGCAGCTTCAGCATAACTTATTCCAAGCTCTAATTGAATTTTTCTAATCTTTTGCTCACTTTAAAATCGTGATATGCAGCAGTATGTTCCCCACCACAGCTACAGCATTTCATTTTAACCTTCTTTTTCCTTTTATTTTCTCTGCTATTCATGCTCTCCAGCACACCTTCCACCCCTCAGGTTTTCTTTTGTATACTGCTGCTATGTGTCAGAATTTGCATTTTTAAACATCTCAGAGAGGATTGTACATTTTGACATTGTAGTTCATATAACCACGAAAAACCCTGGGTGATTATTCCATTTAAATTTGATCAACACAGATAAGTTTACACCTTCTCCATTTCTGTTGTTTTTCTTTGTTTTACTCTTTGCACCACTTATGTTTTCTAGAAATCTTTTCAGATACTTAGAGTGAACTCCTCCAATGAGTGATCTTTTGCTCCATCAAGCAGCAGCACTGAACTCTATTTTCCATCTTGTGCTACAAACTCTGTATGGCTCTTTGCTCCTTGTTGTTGCCTCGCTGGGCTGTCTCTGCAGGCAGGTGTGATTAATAGGTCCCCATAGAAAATATTCTGGCACCCCGGACTCTCTCTACAAGTTTTTCTCTGTTTATTGATTTTGTTAATCTCTTTGCAAAAGAGTCTACAACTAATCATCACTTTTGACTGTTCTTCTGAACTGACCCCTTCATCTGATCTCTTGCTTTTCTTACCTCTTCCAATCTTCTTCAAGCACTATTTCACAACCCAGGACATGTTTCTTAAACTTAGAAACACGAACAGAAGCGATATATTTTTGAAATCGTTCCTCATGTGACTCAGCAGCCCGAAACTGATACACCTGTTCTATCACTTTTATGTCACACTACTGCCACCTTCTGGCTAGAGGTGTTCCAGCATGTTCAAATAAAAACTGACTGGTGTTGAAAAGTCTACTGTTTTTTAAAATCCACAAAAATACAATTGGAAAAAAACTGAAATCTCAATAAGTATTTTTTTTTTTTTTCTTAAAAAAATAAGTGAATTTTTTTCTTGACTTGAGGAGGTAAGAGAGAAACTTCTACAACGGAACAAGAGATTTAAAATTAAAATAAGAAAAAAACAACTGAATTGTCTTATTTCAAGTATTATATTATTTATCTTATTTTAAGAGTAAATATACTCATATTCCACTGGCAAATCATCTCCTGTATATTTTTCTACCAAATTAGGGGTGTAAATACATGCTCATTTTTAAGACACATTTTTTTTTATACTTATTTTCTACATTGTTTGCAGTGTATGTAAGTACAAGCAAAAAGAAATTCACATTATAAACCTTTTACTTTAGGAAATACCACATGCACAAATCACAGGCATCTTTCTTTAGCCTTTTCGAATTTAAAACAGCACATCATCAAGCATCTTTTGCCCCCACAATGCACCCCACTTATGTACTTTATTGAATGTATTTATGGAAATAGACCCTCTCGGTTCGGATTTTCAATGTATACTGGATACCTGTCTTGTACTGAAATTTCTGTACATGAAAAGCTGAAAAGAAAATGATCAGTGGTTTAAGACCACACTTGCCAGGGGTGGAGGGGGCCAGTGTTTTCACATGGGGGTGTGAGTGGTGTTTAAAGGAATAAACACTGTAGATCTAGCAGATGGACACTGATCTGACCTCAACACGTCTACAGCTAAAAGTGCATCTCATCAATTTTTTCTCTATTCTTAAAAGAAACTGCAAAAGTTACGCAATAAAACCGTCAAATTTCTAATTGAAATCCATTATAGATCCATCGGCCGTATGAGAAATCGACTTTAGGCACTGTGCTGTCATGATCTCGCAGCTATTATTTAATCCCAAATGAAAAATGTAAGAGATCAGATAAGCAGATCATGGCTTGTCTACAGAAAAGAAGGACTGGCTGTTTACTTCTAACATCAACTTTTGGAAACACAGGGAAGGAAAGCAATCAGCTAAGTGGACAGAAAAAATCTTAATTCCTTTTAGAGACAACAGCATGAAAAGTCAGCTGAGTACAAAACATAGAGAGGAAAACAGAAGAAAGGGACAAGAAGAGAGGGATCACAACCTGTGAACAGAGGGAAGGATGTTCGTTCCCATTAAAAATGTCAGAGGGGGCCCCTGCCCGCCCTTTTTGCCCAGGGGCCCATTTCCCCAACCGGCCTCGCTCAGAATTATGTAACAATATTAACTCTTTTGGAATTCAAAACTTTGTGACTGTTTGTGTCATTAGTTTCTATGGAGGAGGATTAGGAATCACTGAAAAAAATGATAAATCTGATTTTTTATTTTTATTTCAGTATAGTATGGGAAAAGTCAAATTCTGACTTTAATCTCAAATTCTCGACTTCTTTCTCGGAATTCTAAGATTAAAGCTCAGAATCTAAGTATTAAAGTCAGAATTCAGTCAGAATTTCTGAGATTAAAGTCAGAATTCTGACTTTTTTCCCATGTTAAAACTGAAATAAAATTTGAAAATCAGTGATTTTGTTTTGTTTTTTTTCAGTGGCCCTAATCCTCTTCCGTAAGTTTCTTTGATTTGGCTTCGTAAAGTTTTATTTTTGGACATGCAGTACCTTACATGTCCTTTAGAGGCCAGTATCCAGCCATTTATTCGGATCCGCTTGAATATAACTGTGGAAGAAGAAACGGAGCAAAACAACATGGCAGCGCCCGCGGAGCACGTTGATTCCGCTTCTGAACAGACAGAACCCCCTGAAAGCGTCCCAACAGGAGCTAAAGAAACCACTAAAACATCTGGAACATCAGAGTTCGAGTCGGAAGAACTAGAACAAGATGAAGAGGAGGAGGAGGAAGAGGAGGAAGAACCTCCCGGTCCAAAGATCCGGGAAACTCCTCAGGACATCCAGTTGGAGGCGATCGCCAACACTGTGGCGCTTCACCCCAGCAGGGACGTCCTGGTCTGCGGGGACGTGGACGGGGACGTGTACGCGTTCTCCTACTCGTGCACGGAGGGAGAAAACCGGGAGCTGTGGTCCTCCGGACACCACCTGAAGTCCTGCCGCCAGGTGCGCATCTCAGCGGACGGCCTGAAGCTGTACAGCGTCTCCCGGGACAAGGCCGTCCACATGCTGGACATGGAGCGAGGGCAGCTGGTGACACGGATCCGAGGGGCCCACGGGGCCCCCATCAACAGCCTGCTCCTGGTGGATGAAAACATCCTGGCAACTGGAGATGATGGAGGCACCCTGAAGGTCTGGATATGAGGGGCGATTAGAACAACTTATGGCCTCCAAAAGGAATTTCTCTGTTTTTATTTATATTTAATATTTCAGATTATTGAACAGAATTTATATGCGGACAAATAGAGCGAGGATTTATTAAGCTATATTTTATATTCTCTTATTAATCATGGCCTTATGTGGTAAAGTAATTGTCGCTTTAAAATCGTAAGAAAGTCATATTTAAATGTCAAATCATTCTGGCTTAATCCTGTATATAAATGTACCCTTTTTTTAGGCCATATTGTCCCAAAATCTAGAAAATTTCTATAAAAACAAAATTCTCTTTTAAAAATCTTTTTTTTTTTTTTTTGTCTTATACAGGCCAGTTAGTTATGCGTGCATCCTGAACACCTAAATTCAGCCAATCATATATCAACGTCAT
Source organism: Cyprinodon brontotheroides (assembly GCA_018398635.1). Classification (NCBI taxonomy): domain Eukaryota; kingdom Metazoa; phylum Chordata; class Actinopteri; order Cyprinodontiformes; family Cyprinodontidae; genus Cyprinodon; species Cyprinodon brontotheroides. Next base: position 4,597,911 of record JAGKQL010000050.1, on the reverse strand, counting down.
CTGTCAATCAGTTTTTCAGTCATAGCATCTTGATTCATATGTAAGCAGCTAATATACGCAAACGTTTAAATTAGGGCTGCAACTAATCCATTATTTTGAAAATCGCATGAATCGCCCCATTATTTTTTCGATTAATCGATGAATCGGACACAAAATATTTATATTAACCTCTTTTATTCCAAAATAAACATTTTTAGACAGAACAAACAAGCACACAAGTACAGGTTTCTCATTAACTGTACTGGTGCACATGAAAAAATAAATGTTTGTTTTAAAACTACGCGAAACTTACATGAGAAATGTAGCTGTACATCCACAAAATATAGGCTACTTTGTTTCATAAAGCCGCTAAAAGAGACAGGCATTTTTGTTTTTGTTTTTAAAGCCCCTAAGGGGTTCAAACAATAGGCCCCCCATTTCAACAAATGAGGTTTTTAGACTAGAAGAGTTCTGCCTTTTAAGACAGGAAAGTATAGCAGTTAAAGTTGCTACTTGAGAAAAATACTTGAACCATAGAGATATAAAAATAGCCCTGTGATTCAAATTATAAATTGTATTTGGAATAAAAATAGAGAGAACTAGGGGTGCTAAAAACACATCCTCCAAAGCATTGCAGATATTTACATGGGGAATGTGGCGGATACTCAATTGACATATTACTGATCTTGCTGGGACTTATTCTGCTTTTTGCCCAGCTAAATTGTATGAGGGATCTTCTTCTCACTTTTATCTCTTTGCCGTAAAGATACTCTGTAAACTTTAAAGTTTCTTGCTCCTACAATTTCTGTGTGCAAATTAATTTATTTATAAAGAAAATATAAATTATTGCTTAAGCTAACTGCACAACGAAATTAAAAGTAAAATAGAAGTAGCCAACCTTATCACTGTCTGTAACCTACTAACACGGTGTGTAAGGAAAGCATCAGATGAGCTACCTGAGAAACTAACGTTACGTTTCCCCACTTTAAAATGAAACAAACATGGTTACTCATCCTGCTGATCAGCTCTCTTCACTGCCATTGAAGACTCCAACGCGTGTTTTTCTTTTCAGGTGCTGCAGGTATCATAACAGTGTGGTGCTTCCGTGCCATGTTTGTTTTTACAAAAAGTTGCATGTTACGACTTTTTCACTTTACAAAGCTCAGGCTATGGCTATAGACCACAGGATCAATTTAGCCGTCCAATCCGGAGACATCGCAGCTTCATTTGCAGTCCTGGGCCAGCTGAGGGTAAACTCCTCACTAAAATCCTCCGGCTCTGACTGCAGCGCCTCGAGAGGGATTCCCTGTGGGAGAGAGAGAAAGGGGTTGGGATGGGGAGGCGCCTTTACGGCAGCAGCTTCCCGCTGGAGGACAAGAGTAGAACGATACATGCTTTCTATACGTGAAGAGTCTCCAAAAGCCGCCAGTGACATCGTAAAAGTTTTCTGCCAGATTTGTCGCTAGTCGCTTTTAAAAATAAATCGCTGGAGGTCTGAAAAGTTGCTGAGTTTAGCAGTATACACTGCAACTGCGGCGCTTGACTCGCCCTCGGCCATATTTTTTTCTTCCCCGATGACGGCGCGGCGATGACGCATTAATCGCGCGACACAGCTAATCGATGATTAAATTCGCTGCTGCCAACGCTTTTAAAAGTCGCATTTTATCGATTTTATCGATTCGTTGTTGCAGCCCTAGTTGAAATATGAAATCAGAATAATTTCCTTTCCCATTGAGTTCCTCCCGTCCCAGTGTTCACGGGATGGACGTCAGCATTGGCACTGCCGCTTCCCAGCGCCTTTAAGAGACATGGATGCAGTAAATTAATCACGACCATCATATAGTTCCACCACCATGTGTGACTTTCAGCATGATGTGCTTTCCCTGAAAGCATTCAATGTAATTTTAATTTAGACTTTGACTAGGCCACTTCAAACACTTTCATTAATTGTTTTGAGCCATTCAGAGTTATGCTTCGGATTTTGCTCCTGCAGTTGAGCTTGAGGTTGCGACCTGATGGGAGGATGTTCTGCTTCAGGGTTTCCTGTTAAAGTCGTAGGGAAGTAGCCGTTCCAAACGTTGCATTTCTAAATTATACCGAGTCCTGCCCGACTTTACACGAGTGAATAAAGTGAATGTGATTGGTTGTTTATCAAGGGGGCGGGATTGTTGTGGCGGAAGGTTCACAAGCATTTTGGTTGTGACCGGTTTGTTGGAAGCATCTTGCTAACCAGTTAGCAACTTAAGCGCTAGGTAGGTTCCCAATGGAAATTCCATTGGGACCAAGTAGCAGTAAATTGGTGAGTTAGAAACGACATTGTCAAGGAACGCTATGGACAGAGGAAACATGCAAGAGGAGGAGAGTTTAGTGTCGGGAGGTCGTGGATGAGTCTCCTCCGGCCATACATTTGTTATTTAGAGGAGGAAAGCGGGGACGAAGATGTTGTGGAAGAGGACGCCAGGGCGGCAGAAGCTTGGTTTGCGGTGTAGAAGGCTTCCAGCCGCATATTGTTTGGAGCCCCTTGCCTCGCAACGCCGCTACAGTTCTGTTAGCTCTACTGCTGAAGACACAGACGCCCATCCCTGTGAACACTGGGACGAACTGAACCTCAATGGGAAAGGAAAAGGATTCTTATTTCAACCGCTGTTATATATTATTAGCTGCAAACATATGAATCAAGATGCTATGACTGAAAAAATGTGACAAATGACTTTTGATATATGATTGGCTGAATTCAGGCTGATGTATAACTGACTAGTCTGCACAAGATAACAAAAGAAAAAAAAAATGATTTTAAGACAGGATTTTTTTTTTTTAATAGAAATTTTCTAAAGTTTGGGACAATATGGTCTGATAAAGATTACATTTATACACATGTTTAAGCCAGAATGATTTAACATATAAATATGACTTCCCTACAACTTTAGACACGTTATTACCCCATTTAAACTACCCTTGAAAACCGATCCGATCCATGCCGAGACCGGGTCCGAGCTCGGATCAGTTAAACCAGGCTAAGCGCGGTTCTGGACGACAGTTTACACATCACGCCATATCTTGGTTCCTCGCTACTCCTCCTATTGACGATCTGCGGTATTACTGTCAGTATTGAAGGAGGAAATCAGCAAATTGGTGGCGGTAATGCACCAAAAGTTGCTTGCCAACCGCCATAAAAACACAAGAAGAAGAAGAAACTAGGAAGGAGGGAATCAAGCAAATCAAAATGTTGCGTGGAGAAGATTTGGATTGTTGTTTATAGTTGTTGTTCTTCTGTTTTGTGTTGGTTGGCAAGCAACTCCGGAGGCATTACCGCCAACTACTGGAATGGAGTGTGAATCGGGATGTGCAGCCAGATGGAGATGACGCTTTCATAGCGCGCCTCAAGCTATCAGAGAACCGAAAGCATAGGAAAACTGAGCCGAGCCCACCTCAGTGAACTGGTCTGTAGTTATCTCTCGGTTCAGTTCAGTTTGCTTTCCATTTACACACGATAAGTTATCTCAGTTACTGAGCTCGGACCAGTCTCGGCACGGTTTTTCAAGGGTAGTGTAAATGGGTTATATGGGACAGACGACCATCAAACATCTGATCGACCCCTGAGAGACAGATGAACGTAGCATGTGTGCTGAAGCAAGGAAAACCTTCCTTGGTCGAGATTTGCTTTTTTATTCAGTGACGATCCATTTCTATTGAACCAGTCCCACATAAAGGTTTTAAGCCACTTAGCAGGAGAAAAGGTCCGAAACCAAAGTCAGTCCGACTTTGCAGCTTGTTCCTGTTCAGGGAAACTCCTTCACTGTATGAATTCCAAATTAAACCCACATTTACACGTAGCCTGCTATTTAGAGAAGTGAATATTTCCCCCCCTGTTTTCAATTATATCGTCATTTACATCAACTCGCATAAATACGCTGTCAAGCGCCATTAAAAACTGTAAACATCAGACGCTTGCGTGACATTAAGGATTTTCTGCCGCATAATGTGACGTTCAAGAAGCTAAAACGCTGTTTACCCCTATTGACATGGCAGCACATAACTGGCGTTATCAGAAATCTCCACGATGGCCGGGGGTTTTAGAGAATACAATTTTCTGTTGTTAAAGAGTTTTGGTGTAAACTAGAGGTCAAACCGCACAGAAATATGTGTTTTCCCTTCCTGTAAACTCAAAATGAAGATTGATCTCAGCTAACGTAATGTTAAGCAAACGTTACATTTTCTTTACAGGTGTGGGATATGAGGAAGGGGACGGCCATCATGGATATGAAAAACCATGAGGATTACATCAGTGACATCACCGTAGACCAGAACAAGAGGATTCTTCTCACAGCCAGGTGTGTGCCACTTTCTTCTTGGTCTTTATCGCTGTTGGAGATGGACCTGCACAGTTTAGGATAAATGTGTTCTAGCAGGGAAGTCTGTTTTCTCCAGTATTTGGTTTCAGGAACAGAACCGATTGCTGTCTCTTAAACTGTGGAAGTCTAACCGCCTTTCCTGATGTGACCGCTGGGTCTACAGTGGGGACGGCACCATGGGCGTCTTCCACCTCAAGCGTCGGCGCTTTGAGCTGCTGTCTGAGTGCCAGAGCGGCGACCTGACCTCCGTGGCGGTGATGAAGCGGGGTAAGAAGGTGGTCTGTGGCTCCAGCGAGGGGACGGTTTACATCTTCAACTGGAACGGCTTCGGGGCCACCAGCGACCGCTTCGCCCTCAAGGCGGAGTCCGTGGACTGCATCGCGCCAATAACCGAAAACATCATGTGCACGGCGTCCATGGACGGATACATCCGGTACGTTGGGGTTCTTCCTGGCTAACTTCTGTTGGATATGAATCAACTTCTAGAAGATTCCCTAATTAACCCGTCAGTCCTCACTAACTCGCCTTCCCTGTCGTCTTCCCTCAGAGCCATCAACCTCCTTCCCAACCGGGTCATCGGGTGCATCGGGCAGCACGTCGGCGAACCTGTCGAAGAGATCGCCAAATCCTGGGATTCCCGCTTCCTGGTCAGCTGTGCCCACGACCAGCTCATCAAGTTTTGGGACATTTCCGGATTAGCCAAGCTGACCGTTAATGATTACCGCAAGAGGAAGAAGAAAGACGGGCGCATGAGGTCGCTCAGCAAGAAGGCCCTCGGCGACAACGACTTCTTCTCTGGACTTGTAGAGGAAACTGAGAAAAAAGAAGAGGAAGAAGTGGAGGAAGACGATGATGATGACAGCGACAGCGGGAGTGACTGATACGATGCTGTTCTGTCATTTTAAGACGGATTTCAAACCAAAATACCGGAATTGTGGATGAACTCTAAATCTCTCAACAGAGTCAGTTTTTTTCCTGTTTGAATCGACAGACATTTATACCGTTTACTGGAACAGCTTTCCATGGTTTTACAGCAACAGACATCATAGCATTTTTCAAGGATTTAATATGTTTGACAAATAAAAGACAGTCTATAACAATAAAACCTATTGATTGATTGAACTTTATTGATCTCACAGTGGAGAGAAATGAACTTCGCTTGAGCATCAGCTCAATAGTCGAAAAATACTCAAAGATGAAGAATGTTTCTAAGGAAAGAAAATGTGCATAGAATATATAGAAGACAGAGGAAATTGTTGTTTTTGGAACTGTTTTCTGGAATAAATCTGTGGGTTAATTTGTATTCGGCTCTCTGAGTAGTATGCGCAAAAAAAACTTGCATTTTACACAGGATTTGTAAAAGGAACATTAAATGAAAGTTGTGGAAAGCAATGCAACCTTTCGACCTGGCTTGAAAATGTTCAGTAGCTGTCCAGATTTACTGGTTACCATAAAACTACCCTTGGATTCCTGAAGCTCATCTAGATAAACTGAGATATGAGAGACGGCAGTTTTAAACCGTAAAATCAATTGAGCATGTTTTTTTTTTCACAATTTGGAGGCTTTACTGGTTTAAATCCCAACAAAACATTAAAACCTCGTACAATAAAATGAGCACAAATCTAAAGAGAAGACAAATTCAAACAGCCTTAATTTATTGGTAAACTGGAAGTATTTCTATGGAAGAGGATTAGGGACCACTGAAAAAAAAAACAAGTCTTACTGTTTTTTTAAATATTATTTTAGTTTAATGATTGGATAACATCTCTTAGAATTCTGACTTTAAATCTCAGAATTCTTACTACTATTTTAAAACCAGAATTTTGGATCTTAGATGGGCACCATGAAGGAAGAGATGTGGAGCACTCAGCTTCACTGACTAAGATGTGAGAGGATTGTTTGGCAGCGGCAGTAACACATTGGTGGGAAATGATGGAATTATGTGACCTTTTATGTCCCAAGGGGTCCCCTTGGTGATGCTGTTTCTTCATTGGAAGAGCAAAAAGGTGATTAAAACAAGAATGAGTTTTAGTCTCCTAAAACAGACATAGCTACTGCTTGATGCTAACATGTTTGTTAGATTAAAAAGTCAGAATTCTGAGATTAAAGTTAGAATTTGAGCCAAAAGTTTTTGAACTGAGACCAAAGTTGGGGATTTCCGCTAGTCAAAGTCAGAATTTGAGACTAAAGTTAGAATTATGAAAAAAAAAGACAGAATTCTTGAGATCTGGGGCAAAAGTCAGAATCCTGAGAAAAAGTCAGAATTTTTCTTGAGTAGTGTAAAAAGTCAGAATTCTCCTGGAGACCAAAGTTGGGAATTTGAGATTGAAGTTTGAATCCCGAGACCTAAAGTTTTCTGAATCCCGAGACCAAAGTTAGAATTCTCCTCCTGAGACTAAAGTCAGAATTTTGGAGATTAATGTCACAATTCTTGAGACCAAAAAGCGAATTCTGGAGATTAAAAGTTGAATTTTGAGAGAAAAAAGTCAGAATTCTGAGGACTAAAAGTCACAATTCTGAGACTAAAGTTTGAATCCTGAGATTTACGTCAGAATTCCCTGAGACCTCAAAGCTAGAATTCTGAGATTAAAGTTAGCATTCTGAGACTAAAAGTTGTGAATTTCCCAGACCAAAGCTAGGAATTCTGCATGCTAGCATTCTGAGACTGTGTGTTAGGAATTTGAGATAAAAGTTAGCATCTTGAGACTAAAGTTAGAATTCTGAGATTAAAGTTAGTATTCTGGAGACAAAAAGTTAGAATTCTGAGATTAAAAGTTATAATTATGTCCTGGAGTAATTAAAGTTAGAATTCTGAGATTAAAGTTAGCATTCTGAGACTAAAGTCAGAATTCTGAGACTAAAGTCAGAATTCTGACATTTTCTGATAGTGTAGTAATATAAAAAAAACAAGTGTAAATTAAAAAAAAATTCAGTGGTTTCAACTTTCCTCCAGACATTGCCTCTCTGTGTTTTTCAGCTGTAAATTTAGGTATTTTTACTTGTACAACATAAATGTGGGGCCATTCTGTAAGACAAAACAAACTGTTATTTATCTGTATTTGTATGTTTTCTCTTTAACCCCTAAATGTCTGGTTAAATGTTTAGACATTTTTTTTGGCCCATAAATAGTTTTTGTCTATTCCCAGAAACTAAGCCTTTGTTTGAAAAACACAAGACATTTTTGTTTCAAGTGTAGTTTTTGATGTTCTAGTATGTTGTTAAGCAAAAGTTTCATAATGTTTATATCTTTTATTTGAAAAATAAAGATACAAATATCGTATGGACCACCCCTCTTCTAGATCAGATTGGTACGGTCCAGCATGGCGGGAAATCTGTTGATCACGTCACGGGATTGACTGGGCCAATATGGCGGCCATCGTAAGGCTGTAGCTTCACCACCGGACTATTTCTTTAATGAAACGTTGATTCAGGGGGACTGTGTTTTAATCCAAGGTGAGCAACCTGCAATATGAAACGATTCGTGATCCCGAAGCGAAGATTTGAACGGTTGTTTTTGGTAGTGACCGGCTATTAGCACTTCTGCTAGCTTGGTCGTATTTGTAAACAATGATTGAACACGCCGATGCCAAGCGAAACCGCTGAGTTAGAGGGTAAACTAAAGACCAAACACCCTGAACGCAGAGGAGCCGGTGAGACAGAGCTGGCTGTGTTTGCCTGTTGACCGCCATGTCGCTAAATCGCTACAACTGAGGTCTACAACGGTTTGCTAACGGTTACTGAGACGTTTATTGCTAATCCTTAAAAACAGGGGGTGGGTCGTGTGTATCACTGTGCATCAAGTAAACACATTAGAATGGTTCATAATCTAATTATAACTGGGGGACCGAGACTGTTAGCAGAGATTTATAGGACAAATAATCAGTTTTATTTAAACTATCGTGAAAATATAAGTTAGCAGACTATATCTGCCCTACTGCTCATTTGAAAACAGTTGAGTTGTATACAAGCACAGCATCAGCCTTTAAATGGTAAAATAGAGTAAAATCGATAAAAAAATAGACAAAAGTCAGAAGAGTTGAGACGATTATCCAAATTCAAACAAGTAAGCTAGTTTAGGGTGGCTACTGGGGCTAGATTAATAATCGGATAGACAAAGGTTACTTAAAGAGGACTTTATTTTTTTTTTTTTTTTTATTAAACCAGGTGAAACTAAAACTTTTTCCACTTAAAAGTTCTGAATAGATCATGTTGACAGATTTTTTTTTATACCTTAACTGTAAAATGCTTTTATTAATAAAAATTTGTATGTATGTTTATATTTTTTTTTACAATCTTATAATTACTTCCACGTGGGTTGCTCCTCCAGTTAAAGGCATGTTTTACAGTCTCTATACTCCAGTTAACGATTAATTGATTACTAAGTCAACTGATGATTTTTTTCAGTAATCGATTAATCCAATTAACTGTTTCAGCCCTAGTGGCTACAGCCTATTAAATCCTGAAACAATAGTGTATTTTATGTAGTAACTAGTGATGGTGAGATGAAGCCTCATGAGGCTTCGATGATCCACACACAGGCATGGACTGGTAATCGGGCGTACCGGGCATTTGCCTGGTGGGCCGACGTGCTGTTTGGGCCGGCAGACCCGACATGTATATTAATAATATGTATTATTATATTATTATTTTCTCCATCATGAAATATCTACCTGAACCAAACTGAATTGAATTTGCCCTCCTGTGAACTTCACTGTATATCTCTAATCCACTACTGATGAAGGCACCATTGATCTTCATTAAGCATCTCCCTGAAATGAGTTTTTGGAACTTGGGATGTCTGCGGTTGTAGTGGAGGCGACGGCGAACCGAGCAGTGAACATGATGTCAGTGCGGCTGAGGAGAGACATGGCGAGAGACATGAGAGCAGAGAGCAGGAGGAAATAGATTACTTCGCCTGTCCTGATCCTTTTCTTTTACAAAACTTTTTGAATCACCACCCACAACAAAGCACAAAACATCCAGTTGTGCAAATGGTATTCACCACTGAAAATGCAACCAACAGGAGGTGGCTCACATATTGTGAGAAACGTCAAGCTTTATTTTGTTTTGTATGCATTGCATTTGGAAAGACTTCTGACACAAGCTCATTTATTACTGGGATGTCTGATTGGAGGCATGTGCACCAGCGTACAGAAGAGCATGAGAGGAGTAGCGTAATTTGTGTGGTTGACTGTGACTTTCTCTCTCCCTCCCCCCTCTCCCTGATCTAAGAAATGTTGCTGTGCTGTGGTGGAGTTAACATTTTACAGTGTAAATAGTATTGGAAGTATTTTAAGTGTCCTCTCTCACTAATTTCCTTGAACCTGGCCTCAGTGTATTGTAGTTTAATACACATTCAGTACACCAAAAAAAATGTGTTGGGCCGGTCTAGTCCAAAATGCCTGGGCTGATTATTTTTTGTCCCAGTCCACACTGTTCATGAAGCCTCATGTGAACATGTCACCACCTACTGGTGGAGGACAGAACTACAGTTAGTAATATAATGTATGTTTTTTGTTTTTGTTTTTTTCCGCATTTAAGTTCCTTTGAAATTGTTTTGAAATCTATATTTGCATTAGGGCAAACAAATACAAATTAGCCACATTAGCCCAAAAAAAAATAAATAAATATATATATATATATATTAGGGATGGAACGGTTTTTGAAAACCGTCCTAATCGCTCGGGTTCGACTGTCTCGTTCGATTCGCTTGTGTTATGCTTCTCAGTTCATGCGCTGCTCCTTTTCCTCATAGGCTTAAGCGTTTACACTCCAGAGCAGAAGGTGGCGGTACTGCGACCAGAGCCAACCACCAGCAGTAAACAAGAAGAAGAAGAAGAAGCCAAGCAGCTTAGCCGGGTGTAGCAGGGGAAAATCAGTTGTTGTGGAGAATTGTGTGGGTATGGCGAAAGGTGGGAAAGAACAGGAGTTGAAGACGCAGCGCAGCAGCACTTTATAGGTCTGCTGTATGGGAGCTTTGCATTTAGAGTGACCTACGATGACGGTGGAAAAGAAAGTTGTGGATAAAGGGGCAACAGTGTGCGAAGCATTGTGCAACACGCTTTTGTTTATGCTAACAGCAACATGACCAACATGTCATGCTAACCCCGAAATCCCTCATACTCTGTCAGCGCTCTCCGCCCAAATGCGCTCCAGACCGCCTGCACAAAGCAAAGCCTACAGCCTCCACTGTGGCTCCCGTCCGCTCCGCTCTGGGTTCCATGGAGATCGCAGAGGGCATGCGGGCGATGGTTAAATTCAAAGCAGCAAAACATGAAATGATCCAGGGTTTCCGCGGCTTATTAAAAATAATTACAATTCATTAATTTTTTTTGATTTTTCATTAAATTTCATAAATTTTTTATGGGATTTCGGTGTAACAATCAACATATACCGAACCGAAAACCGTGACCCGAACCGTGGATTCTGTGAACCGTTCCAACCCAAATATATATATATATATATATATATATATCTTGCAACTTTCAAAAGTCTGACACGGGTTTTGAGCTACCAGCCTTAAGAGTGGAAGTCCATGTCTTACAGCTGACGCCACTACCAAGATGACAACAGTGCTGAAAGCAATACTAGTTAAAACTCCTTACATTTGTAACCAGTGGCTCACTCAGATTTTGATTGTTTAATCTAACCAAACTAGACTAGTTGTTTTTCCAATCAATCTATTCTTAAAATATATCCAAACTCTATCTGGGTGAGCTGAACCACTTCCTGAAGCAGTCACATGGTATGGCAGGGTAGTGAGGCTTCGAATGTCATCTATTGTGGCTCTTCCCCCAAATAAAGCAAGCCTTGCGGAAAAGCCCCCTCCAGTACTCGACAAACACCTCAAACTAGTGATGGGTCGGGCAACACCGATGCGTCGGCGCATGTGTCGGTCTCATAGAAGCCCGAAACCTGTGTCGTCGGCGTGTATCGCTTGCCACGGAAAAGTCACGTGACCGAAACAGGTACTGTATCGGGTCACGCGGACCGATGTTTCGAACTGATTGACAAGCCTTAATAAAGAAGCGCATCTGCCAACGAGATGCATCTGCCAAAACAATCTTCCGTGTTTTGCGAATATAAAATTCATCAAAAATTATGGAGCTTCCTCAAGCAAAAGAAAGGTTTCTGCCGTGTGGGACCACTTTGATGTCATTTTGGAAAATAAGGTTTTAATTTCCTTGTTTTATCCTGTTCCTCTCAGAGGTGCAGAGATACATGGCAGAGGGCAATATTGCGAGGTCCCAGGATCCTCTTGTATATTGGAAAAACCAAAGGGACGGTTTATCCAAACCTCTTCCGCCTGGCCTTAAAATTTTTGTGCACTCCAGCTTCATCTGTGCCGTGTGAGCGGGTGTTTTCCACAGCTGGAGAACTAATATCAAAAAAGCGCAACAGACTGAATTTCAAAACGTTGCAACAACTTATTTTTTTGAATAAAAATTTGTAAAGAAAAATACCATTGAACAAGCATCTTCATTTACTACCTGTTTACTTAGAGATTATTACATTATGATGCAGGTTCTCATTATTCATTGACTGTGTCTAATATCAAATATGTTTTAATAATAATACAATGCATCATACAATGAATTGCATCATATTAGTGTATATAATAGGTCATCAAATCAGTGTCAGTTAACTGTCAACTAGGTTGCCTGTAGGGATTTTTAATGTCCAGCAGGTGTCAGTATTCAGTGACACAGTATCGACACTGTATCAATACAGTTTGGTAATGTGTCGAAACGTTTCATGACGCCTCATCAACCCATCACTACCTCAAACAGCCTTGGCTCATCTCATAACATCACTTGTAGTAACATCCGTAAACCTTTTGGTGAAGATTTTCTGTCATCCAGGTCATTGCAATTCCAAAAAAAAGTTAAAAACAATCCAATAGACTTTGTTTTCAAGTTTGAAGATGTTTCGCTTCCCATCCTGGAAGCCTCTTTTTATTATTTTTTTATTTTAATTTTTTTATGTAAATTTAAAAAAGCTTTAAAGAGGGGGAGAGACATGCAGCAAAGGACCCCCTCCGTACATAAGTTATGCGCGCTAACCACTACGCCACCTGCACGCCTGGGAAATCTTAGGTTTTCTGTGCTGAATGAATAAGAAAAAACAGTGTTGTTTTTGTATTTTGCCAATTGACCCAAATCAGATCTAATGAAGGGAAGATTGTCCACTTCTAATTTCTCTGATGATGTTTTTATTTCAGCTGACTTTTAGTCACACTGCGGATCTGCAGGATGTCAGGTAAAATCAGTGATCAGCTCAAACCCGGCGACCTGGTGTTCGCTAAAATGAAAGGCTTTCCTCACTGGCCTGCCAGAGTACGTAAATTAACAATACACTCTGAATTCTTTACAGCTGTTTTTTTCCACTGCTTCAATGCTTCTTTGTCTTTTACAGGTTTGCAAATCAGAGACCGGATATAGGAAGCGAGTTCCAGTCTACTTTTTTGGCACCCATCAAATGTAGGTACTTTCAGCAGCCAATTGGCAGTGTGCCTTTTTGTCCCACCTAAACCATGCTGTGGTTAATGTCTTTCTCAGAGGCTGCGTCACACCAGAGAACGTTGTTCCTTACGTTGGCAACAAGCTGAAGTACGGCAGCGGCGTACGCATCAAGGGCTTTGCCGAGGGTATGTGGGAGATCCAAAACACGCCTGGAATCGGCAGTAAGCTTAAAGTGAGTCCATCGTAGTTGTTGTGCTTTTCTGAACTGGGATGCTTTCGAACCCTCGTGGTTCTGCTACTTAACGTTGAATTTGATCTTATAATCTTCCACACTTTAAAACAAGAGAATGAAGATCCCTTATTCTACTGTGTCTTTTACTCAGATCCTGCATTACCAGAATGCTATTTGGACTGATCTTATACATGATTGTTCACAGTCCTCCTTGGAAAAAAAAAAAAATCACTAATGGCTATTAGACAGTTATATACTTTTGGATCTGACACACTCTGTTTTCTACAGGTTCCATTAAAGATCAACACTACATCACCACCAGCAAAACCAGCTTCTTCTTCTACACTCCCCAAATCATCTTCTGCTACCAAAGCTATTGATGGCAAACCTAAAGTTACCTCCTCCCCAATTAAGCTTGAGCACAATTCAAGCAAAAGCATGGCAGGTAGGGTGTTAGGTGAGAGCGGAAATCTGGATAAAGCAAGAAGAACATCGTCTAAATTAGCTTCAGATAATGATAAGTCTAAACTGGTAAGACACACTGTGGAGCCTGCGGCAGCTAAACGAACGTCGTCTAGATTAGCTTCAGATAACAATGAGTCTAAACTCATAAGGGACTCCATGGAGACTGCCACAGCTAAAAGAACATCGTCTAGATTAGCTTCAGAGAAAAGAACTGAATTCAAATTGCATAAAGACAATGTACAGCCAGTTGCGGCTACAAGAACACCATCTACATTAGCTTTGGATGAAAATATTGAATCCAAACTTGAGAAAAATGCTGTGGACCATGTTGCAGTTAAAAGAACATTGTCTAAATTGGGTCCTGATAAAAAAACAGAATCCGGGCTGGATAAAGACGCTGCCGTGCCTTCAGCAGCTAAAAGAATGTCGTCCAGGTTAGCTTCAGGTAATGATGAATCTAAAGTGGTAAGAGACACCACAGAGCCTTCTGTGGCTAAAAGAATGTCGTCCAGATTAGCTCCTGATAAAAAAACAGAATCCAAACAGGATAAAGACGCCACAGAGCCTGCTAAAGCTAAAAGAACGTCACCTAGATTAGCCTCGGATGAAAATATGGAATCAAAACAGGATAAAGACGCCACAGAGCCTGCTACAGCTAAAAGAACAACATCTAGATTAGCCTCAAATGATATAGAATCCAAACAGGATAAAGACGCCACAGAACCTGCTACAGCTAAAAGAACGTCGCCTAGATTAGCTCCAGATGACAATACAGAATCCAAACAGGCTAAAGACGCCACAGAACCTGCTACAGCTAAAAGAACGTCGCCTACATTAGCCTCAGATGACAATATAGAATCCAAACAGGATAAAGACGCCACACAACCTAGTACAACTAAAAGAACGTCGCCTAGATTAGCCTCAGATGAAAATATAGAATCCAAACAGGATAAAGACGCCAAAGAACCTGCTACAGCTAAAAGAACGTCGCCTAGATTAGCCTCAGATGACAATATAGAATCCAAACAGGATAAAGACGCCACACAACCTTGTACAGCTAAAAGAACGTCGCCTAGATTAGCCTCAGATGAAAATATAGAATCCAAACAGAATAAAGACGCCAAAGAACCTGCTACAGCTAAAAGAACGTCGCCTAGATTAGCCTCAGATGACAATATAGATTCCAAACAGGCTAAAGATGCCACAGAACCTGGTACAGCTAAAAGAACGTCGCCTAGATTAGCCTCAGATGAAAATATAGAATCCAAACAGGATAAAGACGCCACAGAACCTGCTACAGATAAAAGAACGTCGCCTAGATTAGCCTCAGATGAAAATATAGAATCCAAACAGGATAAAGACGCCACAGAACCTGCTACAGATAAAAGAACGTCGCCTAGATTAGCCTCAGATGAAAATATAGAATCCAAACAGGATAAAGACGCCACAGAACCTGCTACAGATAAAAGAACGTCGCCTAGATTAGCCTCAGATGAAAATATAGAATCTAAACAGGATAAAGACGCCACAGAACCTGCTACAGCTAAAAGAACATCATCTAGATTAGCTTCAGATGAAAACACTGAATCTAAAGTCATTAGATCAGAGTCAAATGACAACATTGAATTCAGACAGTTTAAAGAAGCAGCAGAGAGCTATGTCCCAAGAATACAGTTATCCAGGTTAGCTCTGGATAAAACGGCAGAATCCAAACCTGGTAAAGGTACAGTCGGGCAGGTTTCAGCGACCAGAATAGATCCAGATCTGCAAGCTACAGAGGAAGTTGCAGCTACAAGAAGCAGAAGGTCAGCTAGCGCTGGTACAGTTTTAGAACGATCAACTGAATTGGAAAGTTCTGCACATATTAAAAAAGAGGTATGGATACGAAATGACCAATGTCTGCAATGAGACATTGTATGCTCACCTTGTGCTTAGCAGTAGCCTGTGGTTTGTGTGGTTTATGGCTTCTATCTTCACGTCCTTCAGGTGAGAGCAAGAATAGCTTCCACAGTCGACTTTGCCTCTGATAGAAAACCGGCTGCAGAACCAAATGCAAGTAAACATCCAGTGGCGAAGGAAAGTAAGAGCAGTAGTGATCAGGAAGCTGCAGCAGCATCGACAGCTTCCAGCTCTTCAAACGCAGAGGGATCTTCCTCTGGAAGCCGAGTTTCCACCCGGAGCAAAGGAGCAGATATAAAGGTGAACACAATTACCTGCTACCAGTGTCATGAAAAAGTTGGTGCACTGTTACAATTTTAGCTTTTTTTTGTACGCGTACTCGTCGTCTCCTCTTTATCCGAACCGGGTCGCAGGGGCAGCAGACTAAGCAGAGACTCCCAGACTTCCCTCTCCGCAGACACCTCCTCCAGCTCTGTTGGGAGAAGCCAAAGGCGCCCAGGCCAGCCGAGAGACATAGCTCCCTCCAGCGCAGTCCTGGGTCGCGCCCTGGGCCTCCTCCCGGTGGGACATGCCTGAACACCTCCCCAAGGGGAGGCCTTCAAGGGGCATCCGAAGAAGATGTCCGAAAGCCACCTCAACTGACTCCTCTCGATGTGGAGGAGAACCTGCTCTACACTGAGCCTCCCCAATGACCCACCTCCTCACCCTATCTCTAAGTTAGAGCCCAGCCACCCTGGGCGGAGAAAGCTAATTTCAGCCGCTTGTACCCGGGATCTCGCTCTTTCTCGGTCATGATCCAGATTTCATGATTATAGGTGAGGGTAGGGACGTAGACCAATCGGTAAATTGAGAGCTTTGCATTTTCGCCAGCTCTTCACTTCACTTACAGACCGTGTGCAGCTGCCTGCATTATTGCTCAGCCAGCACCGATCCGCCTATCAATCTCCGCCCCATTCTTCCCTCACTCGTGAACAGCACCCCAAGATACTTGAACTCCTCCACTTGAGGCAGGGACTCTCCTCCAACCTGAAGGGGACAAGCCACCTTTTCTGGTCGAGAACCCATGGCCTTGGACTTGAGAGGAGCTGATTCTCAACCCGCCGCTTCACACTCGGCTGCGAAACCGCCCCAGCGCGACGCTGTAGGTCTTGGCAGGAGGGAGCCAGCAGCACTACATCATCTGCAAAAAGCAGGGGACGATCCGCTGGTCCCCAACCAAACCCCCTCCGTTCCTTGGCTGCGCCTAGAAATCCTGTCCATAAAGTTATGAACAGGACCGGTGACAGAGGACAGCCCTGTCAGAGTCCAACATGCACTGGGAACAGGTCCGACTTAATGCCGCAATGCGAACCAGACTCCTGCTCCGCTTTGTACAGAGAACGGATGGCCCCTAATAAAGGCCCCCAACTCCATACTCCTGGAGCACCCCCCACAGGGCAGCATGAGGGGCACGGCTCAATGCCTTCTCCAAGTCCAGAAAACACGTGGACTGGTTGGGCAAACTCCCCATGAACCCTCAAGCACCCTGCAGAGGGTGTAGAGCTGGTCCACTGTTCCATGGCCAGGACGAAAACCCCACTGCTCCACCTGCAGCCGAGGTTCGACAATCAGCCGGATTCTCCTCTCCAGCACCCTGGCATAGGCCTTTCCGGGGAGGCTGAGAAGTGTGATTCCCCGATAGTTGGAACACACCCTCCGGTCCCCCTTCTTGTAGAGGGGAACCACCACCCCAGTCTGCCAATCCAGGGGGACTGTCCCCGACCTCCACACGATGTTGAAGAGACTTGTCAGCCATGTCAGGCCGACCACATCCAGAGCTCTAAGATACTCAGGACGGATCTCACCCACCCCTGAAGCCTTGCCACCGTGGAGTTTTTGACCACCTCGGTGACTTCAGCCTGGATGATGAACGAATCCAGCCCCAAGCACCCCCGTCTCTTCTTCCCCCACGGAAGGCATGTCTGTCGGGCTGAGGAGATCCTCAAAGTATTCCTTCCATCGTCCGACAGTATCCTAACAGTGTTAGTGAAGCACTGCTTTCCCCCCGAGAGGCGCCGGACGGTTTGCCAGAATCGCTTTGAGGCCAACCGAACATGGCCTCTCCGAACTCCTCCCTGGCCCGAGATTTTCTGCAACCGCCCGGGCCACGACACGCTTGGCCTCACACGTACCTGCTTGCTGCTTCAGGAGTCCCACTAGCCAACCAAGCTCGATAGGACTCCTTCTTCAGCTTGACAGCATCCCTTACTATCGGTGTCCACCACCGGTTCGGGGATTGCCACCACAACAGGCACCGCAAAACCCACGGCCACAGCTATGGGCAGCCGCGATTGACAACAGAGGCAGAGAACACAGCCCATTTGGACCTCGCAGTCTCCAACCTCCCTCGGAACCTGAGAGAAGTTCTACCGGAGGTGGGAGTTGAACACGCCCCTGACTGAGGGTGCCACCAGACATTCCCAACAGACCCTCACTACACATTTGGGCCTGCCGAAGTCTTTCAGGCTTTCTCCTCTTCCAGCGTATCCAACTCACCACCAAGACATGCGGCCGAAGATCAGAAGATACGACTACAAAGCCGATCATCGACCTTTGGCCTAGGGTGTCCTGGTGCCAAGTGCACCGATGGACATCCTTATGCCTGAACATGGTGTTCATTATGGACAATCCGTGACTTGCACAGAAGTCCAAAAATGAGACACCACTTGGTTTCAGAGCTGGGGGTCCATTCCTCCCGATCATGCCCTCCAGGTGTCACTGTGGTTTCCCACGTGGGCTTTGAAGTTGTTTTGGCCCATAGGCCGAAACAACTGTCAGTCCTCCCTTCAACCCGAAGGTGAAGGGATGCGACCCTCTCGCCTACCAGGGTGAACTCCAACACGAGACGGCTGAGCTGGGGAGACAAGCAGCCCCACCCCACCCTCCCGCCTCTCCCTGCAGGTCACTCCAGAGTAGAAGAGAGTTCAGCCTCTCTCAAGGAGCTGGGTTCCAGAGCCCTGGCTGTGTGTAGAGGCGAGCCCAACTATTTCTAGCTCGGGCTCCTTCCCCGCCAGTGAGGTGACGTTCCACGTCCCCAGAGCCAGTTTAAGCGCCTGCGGATCAGGTCGCCGAGGTCTCCGCCTCTGGCTGCCGCCCAATCCCCTTTGCACCGCTCCCTCCTTCTTTTTGCTTTGAAATGTATTTAGCTATAGATTAGCTGTATGAATACAATAACAATAAAATAAAACAATTTAGATATTTTCTTTGCCAAGGAAGTGAACCAATTGATATGCATAACGCTTTAAGTTTTTTTTATTGTCTGTTGATGGAATTCCCTTTTGTTTTATTGAGCAGTAAATAGTCTTTCCTCTGCAAGGCCTCCCCCTCCTCCAGCCGTTTTCTCCGCTGTGTTTATCTGGTTCAGAGGCAAATTGTTACCAATAGAACAGCGTGATTGGAGTTTGGGGAAGCTGAGGAAACTCTGCAGGGATGTTTGATATTCAGACACTGTTGTTCCTTAGGAGGAATTTTTCTCTCTCTTTTTAAGGTTCAATAAATCCTGTTTTTTTTCTTTGAAGCATCATGTATCTCCTTCCTGAAGTTCTGTACTCTGTTGCAGCTCGATGATGTTCCCCATGTGGCAACTTCTGGAAAGAGGGGAATAGATATGGAAAAGGAGGAGATGCAAAATGTCAAGAGGAAGAAGGAAGAGAGAGATAACAGGAGGGAAGCAAGAGAAAACCGGAATTCGAGGAGCAGTGAAGGGATGATGGATCAGACATCAGAGAGTAGAGGTTTGAAAAGAAAGAAAGAGGAGACAGAAGCTGGAAGAGAGGGGATAAGGATGGGAGGAACTGAGGAGGAAATGCATGGAAGAAAAACAAGGAAAGCAGATAGAGAGGAAGAGAAACAGGAGGAGGTGAGGACCAGGAGAGCTGCGAGAGATGAGCAGACATCAGAGGAGGAAAAAAGGGGCAGAAAGATGAGGAGAATTGAGAGCAAGGAGAAGGATGACAGTAGAGAAGAAATAAGGATCAGGAGATCTGAGAGAGACAACAGGGCAGCGGAGATGGAAGGAAGACTGGAGAAACAAACTATGAAGGTCAGAGAAACCAGGAACAAGGATGCATATGGGGATGAAACGGAAAGGAGGAAGAGAGAATGGAAGAATAAGGAAGATAAAACTAGAGAAGTTGAGAAGGAGGAAAAAACTGAAGGGATGAAGATAAGGAGAGCAGAGAAGGATAGTACGCCTGAGGACAGAAGAAAAACTGAGAAAGCTATGAAAGCTGAAGAGAAACACCAAGACAAAAAAGAAGTGCTGAAGAGCAGGAGAAACGAGGAGGAAATGGAGACAATGTCCAAAAAGGGCAAAAAAGATGACGAGAAATCAGAGAAGAACAAACCCAGGAATCTGGAGAAACCTACAGAGAAGAGTGAAGGAAAAGGAGAAGGAATGAAGACCAGGAGAACGGAGAAAGAGAAAACTGGGGAAGAACTGGATCAAATGAGGACTAGAAGAGATGACAAAAAGGATCAGAAAAAGATGGACAAGAAGAAAACACACAATGTAAATAAAGAAGAGAAAGGTAGACCAAGCTCAGAAACCCAAGAGGTGAGAAGAACTAGAGAAAAGGAAATAAACCCAAAGACAACTAAAGAACCTGCAGCAGAGAAACATTTGAGGAACGACGGAGGTCGAGGAACAAAGAGGAGAAGAGAAGCAGAAGACGAGAAGGTAGAGAAGAGAGGAAAACACGACAAGCACATAGAAGATGAGAGAGGTGGACAACAGATGAAGAGGAGAACAGAGGATGGAGGGGAGGAGTTTGCAGAAGAAAAGGACGACGAGGTAAACTTTTTTTTGTTGCTTTTTTTAGGCTTTTTAGTCTAATGCAGAAATCAGCTTTTACATGATGTAATGTTATTAAATGAGTAAATTAATCACTATTAATGGAAAAATCCTCAAAAGCCAACCAACAGCATCCAGCTTGTGATCTCTTTGCAGCTTTGTCAGCAAAGTATTGCTAAAAAAAATTATACTTTACAAATCCTAACACAAACTATCCCTTGGGACCATCCCACCCCTGCATAAAGCACTTTCTCACAGGCGAACATTTGGAGGAAAACAGCTTCAGTTTATCAAGGACATTCCCTTTTAGGTTAATCTATATCTTTCACTGGCCAGATAAACATTTCAGAACAGGTGTCTTCTTTTATTTTATCTCTCCTAGCCTTCATTTCAACCCAGTTAGGCTGAGCCGGCGCCATTTTTGTTGTTTTGTACACATTCTCGCGTGATTTGAAAAAGCCGCGTGATTTTCCGCTAGATTTTTCCGCTCTTGGGGAGAGAATTCTTCAGAGCAGCAGCTGGATGATGAATTTAAATGATCAGTCAGGGATTAGGAAAATAATAATAATTGTATGCGCACAGTGTAAATATTTCTATCATATGGCAGTCTTCTGTACAGTGGTCATAAAAAATGTTCATTAAATTCTTTTCTCTTAGACATTGGAGTGGTGCATTTAAATGTTATAGAGCTAAACATGTTAAATGGGTGAGTAGTAGTAGTGTAAGTTTTAACCTGTCAATTTATTTTTAGATTTTTAACATTAAACTTTATATATTTCCAAGCACACAACAGTTTAAAGCAAAGTTTAGTTTGAAAAGAATGTTAACACGGTAATGTAGGCTTGAGTTCATTATCTGACGCATGCATATAAACACCAGGAACCTTGAAACTTAAAAAATACTGAATTATAAAAAAAACATTTAAAAAACGAACATGTTTCATTGATATATATACAAAAATGAATATTAGGAACTATATTTATCAAACATTATACTGGGCAAGTAAAAATTGTTTCTGGGCAAATGAAATGTGAAAGTCAGTCACCCGAAGTGACCGTATGATATGAATCGTACGGGTGCTTGAACCCCTTGAAAATGCTTACATTTTAGTGTTTATCAAGGTTTAAATAAATGCTTGAATTTTGAGTGTGGTGCTCATAAATGCTTGGTATCGTAATCATATGTTTTTCACAATAAATAGAAATCGCACTGGTGCGCCTCATGCAAGCTTTCATATGAGTGTCTTGCTAGTCTGTTGTCATGGCGACAACGTTTCAGTATCGATACAGTTTTGAGTATCGATACTTTTGACAACCCTACATAGAACAATGTAATTTTTCATTTGGGAGCATAAGTGCTCTTGGTAAAGAAGCTAAGCATATAGCTTTGCTAGGTATAGATGAAAAGCCAGTCCAGGGAGAATTTATATTTGTTCTTTCTATCAGGAATGGTAAAAGTGCTCAGTTGGATCATTGCTCCAATTATTTATTTGAAACTGTGGCAAAACGGTCTTAAGTCTGGAAAATATTCTGAATGATAATGAACGTCCAGCGGCTCTGCATCAGATCAAAGAACATTTAGCAGCGGTGATTAAACCAGCGAGCATTAATAAAACCACTAAGACTGATTGCTTCGTATTCGTCCTTGTTAAAGGATACAAACTCCAACTCAAAGGTGAATAAATACTGACTCACTATGTAAAATGACTACTTCCTGATTAAACTGACGTCTTTAGCATCGTCTGCTATCCTGGTCAGCTATTTTATCCTATAAACCAACAAAATGTTGGACATTTTTTCACTTGTGATGTATTTAATTTTGTACATACTATCAACCTGAGAAACTATAAGTACCGTATTTTCACGACACCATATACACCCAATAAAAAGGCGCAGTCTCAGTTATGTGTCCCATTTCTGTATTTAACACACACATAAGGCGACCGGACTATAGGGCACGCTTTTTATATACAGGTACATGTCCTCTACTACCTTTAAATACCTCTACCGCGTATTTAAAAATACAGCGGGGGCAAAACTGAGTATGACTGTGCTTTATTCATGTATTTATTACAAAGTATTAATCAAACCCATCAAAGTCATCATCCTCTGTTTCTGAATTAAACAGCTGCACTAAATCAGACATGCCAGTTTCCCCTTCTTCGCTGTCAGAGTCACTTTCCGTGCAGCGCAGCTCCTCAGAAATAATGCCGGCTTTTGCGAAAGCTCGAACAAAAGATGCCAGCAGACACGTTAGTCCAAGCATCTACAATCCATCTGCAAATGGTGGCGTAACTTGCCCGGGCGCCGCCTTCCACTTATCCTGAAACTGTGGTCTCCGCTATGTCATCCATCGCCCCCCACGCACGCCGCAGCCTTACTTTGAACGCCGGTTCACACCGCATGTCGGCGCGTTGAAGTTCCTTTGTCAGACCTCCGGGATAACGGAAGCACAGCGTTCATTTGATTCACCTTTTTTCACATCAGCTGTGCCAAGATGGGCACGCGCATGGAGCTCCATATTAACAGCGACGGTGATGTGCGGAAAAAAACACCTGTTCTCCTTACATACACCTGCCTCAGGCACGCCATCATCTCCTCATCCATCCAGCCCTTTTCATTTGCCTTAATATCATATGTCATCAGAGCGATGTGTCTGTGTCGCACAGCCAGCTCCCAGGTTTGATTAATACTTTGTATTAAATACACCTTGCAGCTATATTTTCTGTGATCAGTGGGAATAAAGTAGTTTTTAATGTTTTTAAAGTGGGAAAAATCCACCTGAAAACTGGATAATAAGCGAATATATTCTGTCAGCAGGTTAAGTTAATTTAAGGCGTCAATAAACTGTTTCAGAGGAAGCGATCACAGCGCTCTGTATATGTGTATCATCAGAGCGTGCTGTCTGTCTCATGCTGTTAGCTCCCAGATCAAAGCTTCTGTGATTGGTTAATGCGGCGCGTCCAGCAACAAAACTTCAATTTTTTCCATCTCGAGCAGCAGCAGCGCTTGGCGCGATCAGATGCTCAAACGCGCTCCCAATGCGCCTGCCTGCTGCTCAAAAGCGCGCTGGAGGACCTTTTTTGTGCGCCTATACGCTGGTCTCCCTTTACATTCCCAGCCTACTTCTTTCATCATCTCCTCAATGAGGTGGTCTCAAAACCAGCAGTTACAACACGCATAGAGGCTTAATCCGCGCAAAGGAGTGCCGCATTTTTGAGGAAAAATATATGTTTTATTTATATCGCCTTTATAATTAGTGAAAATACGAGTAAGTGGTTTTCTATTTGAACTTTAAGGTTTACTTTTACCATATAAAATAATTAGCAGACATTTTTCTCCCTTAATCATGTGTATTGTTGTGGGTCTATCCTTTTGAACTGCAGTTAAATGCCGATTTATTTGAGCTGTAGAGAGCATGTAAAACCGAAAAACGATATTTGTTTAATGTTTCTGAACACATCTTCTCAAACAGCGGCACCACCATCTGGTGGCGAGGAGGGAGAGTTTGATCCGATCTCTCAGAGGTCTGCTGAAGACGAAGGAACCAACGAAGAGCTCTCAGTAAGGAAGACGACTCGCACCTCATTTGTCCAAAGCGATCCAATACAGGCGTAATTAATCTGTTTTGGCTTTATGTCTTTATCAGTGCTGTAGGAGAAGGAGGAACATCTGTTAAAATGAAGAACAACAGCAGGGATGGCGAGGAGGAGCAGACGGACAAAGGGACAGGAGGGGAGACGTCCACCAAAAGGGCAACATCTGAGCGGAAGGAAGAGAAACACAACAAAGATAAAGGAACTAAAGTGGACGATCGTGAGGAAGACAGACCGTCTCGACCACGGACGGGGGGGCAGAAGGAAGAGAAGACGAATGAAAGTAGCAGCAAGGACAAGGAGGCCGCTAGAAAGTTTACAGCTGAGAGGACCGATGACAAGAGAAGTAAGCAAGGGGAGAGCGGAACAAGGACGGTCGGAGAGGAAAGGACATCAACTAGAGAGTCAGCTGAAGACAAAAGTAAAGAAAAGACCATGAGCAAAGGAGAAGATGAAACAAAGCTGCAGAGAGATGAGAGGAAAATAATCGGAAAGATTGTGAAGGCCAGTCAGGGAACAAAGGTCCATTTGAAGACTATGCTGGGAGGACTAACAAAAGCAGCTGCTGAGGAGGAGGAGAAGAAGAAGAGAAAGGAGGAGAATGTGGTAACGGAGGAGGTGAAAAAGACTTCAGAGAGAGAAAAAAGAAGCACAGTAAAGGAGGGGGAAAAGTCTGACACTAAAAAAGAAAAACCCAAAGAGCAGAAGCAGAATGAAGTTCAAGAGAAGGTGGCAGGAAGACGGGAGGAGCAACAAAATCAGGAAGGGAGCGGGGAAGCGGAGGCGGTCAGAGTAACGCGTGAAAAGACGAAACATGACGGCAAACTTAAGGAGAAAACAGACGACAGAACCTCGTCTCACCGACCGGAGGGGAGAGAAGAGCGGAGGAAGAGTGATGCTAAAGACAAGGAGGCCAAAAAACAGGAAGGGAGAGTCAGAGGGGGTCCGAATAACACGTGAACAGAGGAAGAAACACGAAAACCAAACTGACAACAGAATGAGATTAAGTCCACAAAAGGAGAGAAAAGAGCAGAAGATGAGTGGAGCAGGAGGCAAAACGACAAAGCAGGAGGAGCAGGACCGGAGGAGAGAACCTGAGGTAGTTCGGCTAACACGAGAACAGAAGAAGAAACAGGACGGCCAATATCAGGAGACTAAAGAAGAGACTAAGGAGCAAAAGAAGAACAAAGCTGTAGACAAGGCGACAAGAAAACAAGAGGAGCCAAGATCTCTGGAAGGGAGGAAGGAAACAGAGGTAGTGAGAATAACAAGGGAGCAGAAAAAGAAACACGAGGAGAGAAATGAGGAGCAAGTGACATTAAGACGTTCAGAAGAGTGCAAAGACCAGAAGAGGGATGATGGAGGGGCGAAGAGTGGGACTTCTCGAGCTGAGGCTTTACGGTTGAAATCTGTTGACAAAGAAGCAGGACAGGAAGAGAAAGAGGACTCGGAAAGAGAGAGTGCAACCGGGACGGATTCAACTCTGCACAGGATCAACGGAGACCTGCGCATATCTCTGAAAACAGAAAAGCCCGTAAGTGGATTTGCTGCCGTCGCAGGAAGCCGTTTCACCGCGACACAAACATATACCCCTTATTTACACTACCTTTGAAAACTCGATCCATGCCGAGACCGGTCCGAAAGCTCGGATCAGTTAACCAGGCCGAGCTCTGTTCTGACGCATCAAGTACACATCACGCTTTATCTCGGTTCCTCCACCTCGCCTCCTAGTGACCATTATCATCGCGTATTACTGCCAGTATTGAAGGAGGAAATCAAGCAGTTGGTGGCGGTAATGCACCAAAAAGTTGTTTGCCAACCGCCATAAAACACAAGAAGAAAAAAAGACTTAAGAAGGAGGGAATCAAGCAAATCTAAATGGCGGCGCGCCTGTCACATTCAGAAAGTTATGCTTGATTATTATTGCTCTACTTCGGTGTGTTATTATTTAAAAATGCCATTATTTAAAATGTTGCGTGGAGAAGATTTTGATTGTTGTTTATAGTTGAAGAAGTTTCTTCTTCTTCTGTTTCTGGAGGGGCATTACCGCCACCTACTGGAATGGAGTGTGAATCAGGATTCGCAGCCAGACGGAGATGACGCCGCTTCTGCTCATGCGCTTTGTTATCAGAGAACCGAACAGCCCACCTCGGTTCGGTTGTGTCTAGCTCGGTTCAGTTCAGTTTGCTTTCCTTTTACACACCATAAGTTATCACAGTTACTGAGCTCGACAACGGTTTTTCAAGGGTAGTGTAAATGGGGTAATAGAGAATGTGTAACAAGTAGCGTCATCCCCCACCAGAGGTCATCAGGAAAACCTTAGAAGTGACAGTATGGTGGTGTCGTGTCTCTCTCCAGGATATCAGGAAGTGTCTGTCAGCGCTGGACCAACTCAGTATGCTGTATGTGACGTCTCAACACGTCCAGAGGCACAGCGAGCTCATAGCCACCCTCAGGAAGGTAAACACCGCTCTATATAAATTACATTTGCAACAAGACATGGGAGCAATACTGTAGCACAATTATTTGCACATGTGTGGAGAGTTGTGTGTGTGCATCTCGTGTGAGTGCAGTGGGATTTGAAAATGTGTGAGGATAAAAAAAAATGTTTATAAAGCTAACATTTATGCACAATATATAAGATGAATTTCATTGTTCTTTGCTTTGCTTTTCCTTCCTTCCTTCCTTCCTTCCTTCCCTTCCTTCCTTCCTTTCCTTCCTTCCTTCCTTCCTTCCTTCCCTCTTTCCCTCCCTCCCTCCCTCCCTCCCTCCTTCCTTCCTTCCTTTCCTTCCTTCCTCTCCTTCCTTCCCTCTTCCTTCCCTCCCTCCCTCCCTCCCTCCTCCCTCCCTCCCTCCTCCTTCCTTCCTTCCTTCCTTCCTTCCTTCCCTTCCTTCCTTCCTTCCTTCCTTCCTTCCCTTTCCTTCCTTCCTTCCTTCCTTCCTTCCAGCTGCATATTTCATTAACTTGTGTAGTATGATACTTGTTGATGGCATTAAAATTATTTCTAAGAGCATTAAAGAGCATTAAATTAGAGTTCCTCATTCCTGTACAAACCCTGTATGAGGTCAATAACTTAGATATTTATCTATATCATAACATAGTTAGATACCTTGCAGTAAGAATCTGGGTGTTAAGGGTTCTGGGTTTATTGATCCTCTTTGTGAAATCTGATTTCTTTTGCTTTGCTGTTCAATTTTCTAAGTATATGCAACTAGTTTGCGATCTCAACTGCATTCATACAGCTTTACTCCCAGATTCCACATCCTCCATCAGCGCTCCGCTCACGTACGTCATGCAGAGTACTTGTCTGTGATGTTAATCAATGAGAGCTGTTCCACATCCACCACTACTCCTCCGCACGCCACCGTCCACCAAACATGTTCACAAGTCATTTTTTTTAAGTCCAAGTCAAGTCTTGAGAAGGCCTGTCGCAATTATCAATTAATCGCACAATAAATTCCAATCACTTGATTAATTTAAAAAAGTGTAATAATTTTCGTGCTTGCTTGTTTCTCCTTGTGTTTTCATCTCAGTCACTGAGACGGTATAGCTTAAAAGTTACTATTATATCTATGGAATGATCATTATCTTGAACTGCTAAATGAAAAATACAATTAAAAAAAGCACACACGCAATTTTTTTTTCCAGTTAAATTTTGCATCTTTATTTTTTTCTTTCAAAAACAACAATTTTCTTACAGTATTTTTCTGACATTTGTGGTTACAACTTTTTCTAGTGTTAGGAGTAAATGTCTGCTCTTTTATTTTTAAGTGAAAATGAGGGCTGTGGAAAAAAACAATCACAATCCTGCCTTTTTATTAATACATATGAAGTTAGCAACTACAACAGATAAAGAAAAACCCTAAATAAATACCAGGACAATAACAATTCTTTCATAGAAACATTGTGGTAATAACTTTTTGTAACTTAATGCCCTGGAACAGACAGAACCAACTCGGCGGGCAATATTTTAAAGTCAATTCAGTTTATTTATTTAGTGCCAATTCACAACATTATTCACAACATATTTCTCCCTCTACGACTGTCATGAAGTTTTTAAAGCTTTGCTTGTCGATCATGCATGCATGCGCTGTGGGCATATATATGTCACGTAGCGCTATTGGCCAGGTGACGCCAGTGCTACGTGACTGTTTGACAGCCACTCTGCCGGTTTTTGTTTTTGTTTTACCTCTGCTGTGTGCGGATAAGGCGAGCGGTGATCAGTCAAGTTAGTAAAACAAAAACACTTAGAAATAAAATATTGTTCACAAGTCAGAAATCACGGGTCTAAGTTGAGTCTGAAGTCATTAAATATGCGACTTTTAGTTCGACTCGAAAGTATCGCAGTCACAAACTCGAAGTCCCCATCTTCTGCCGCCCACGCACGCCTTTTCTCCGGCCCCGGCTACAGCGTCCAAATACCGAGCCGAAGCTATTTATTGATCCGTCCGTCCGCCAGGTCAAGATCCGTGAATTGCAATCGCACCAAACAGGAAAAAGACATGGAGAAGATCCGTTTGTCAAATGAAAATATAGTAACGACAGATCAGAAACAATAAATTAGAGCATAATTTTATATATTCCCTAAAACTAAGAGAGCATTTAATTATATGATTGAATGCCAAACTATTGGTACTTCCTCATACCAAGGAAGCAGATTTCTCATCTCATCTAAATATTTTTTTATACTGAGAGGCTTAAAAGTTTAATCAAATACAGCCACAACAACTTCAAACAGCGCATCTGACAACTTCATAACAAACTCCTGATCGCAGGCATGGATGAAGAGATGCTGAGTTTGGAAATAGAGAACAAACAGTTCATACAAACCATGGATGATCCTAGTTATCCCTGTTACAAAGATCCACAACAAGCAGGAAATATTTGGACAGAAACTGCACATGTGCTGGATGCTGATGAGGATTTTTGTAATATTAAATTAGGCGTTCATTTCTGCTTGTTTTGCTGCTATGAATTTAATAATAATATCTAGGATCTTTCCCAACCTTAAAAACTCAATCTTTTCTAGATGGTTAAAAATCAAGCCATCATCGTCCACCTTGGTTGTTGTTTTTCATCCTACTTCTGCGTAGCATATTGACCTTTGAGTATTAATGACGTTCAGGTGGGATGAATGCGACCTGGCTGTTCAGACACGGGTCAAATTCGTATCGGATTGACAATATTGGCTATTTTATGCACAGAAAAACCCAGCCCAACATTATTTATATCTTTGCCTAACCGTTCTGATGCTGTTTTGGTTTTTAGATGCGGTACTATCGGGCTAACCAAGCCATCATGGACAAGGCCGCCATGCTGTACAACCGATTCAAAAACACCTACCTGGTAGGCGAGGGTGAGCGTGAGGATGTGGTGAGCGCCGCCTTCCTGCAATCGCTGCTGCAGGAGAAGGAGAGGGAGGAGGCGCAGAGGGTGAAGCTCTGGAGGGAGAAATTCCAGAAGGAGATGGAGGAGCAGAGCCAGTGCTGAGAAGGTTGAAATAAAAGGTAAAAAAACAACAATCTCTACAGCAACCAGAGCTGGAATACATGAAATGATTTTTAAATTTTAAGTTTGAATGGTAAATTATTCACTCAAGAATGTTTGGGGTTGTGATTCCATATTTTATTCCAGACATTCTGTAGATTTATCGCTGAGTATGAATATTTTGGAAAATCTGAAGATCTCCAGACTTCCCAGTTAAAATTTTGATCACCAAGCGCAGCCTCTCTGGTTTTTCCAAGAGAAGTACTAACTAGAGAAGAGGCATGCTAGAGCAGAAACAGAGTCCAGAGTCCAGTCTGGTTTATTTAAACTGATGGAGAGAAGGACACAGATTAACTTTATGTGGTTCTAGTTGGGAATAAACTCCAGTTATCACCTGAACAGCACCCATTTAGTCACGCTGCATGGTGGAGCAGCACAACATTTCTGCTATGTTCTTCTTTTTCCCACTTTATTTTTTGAATTTTTGTCACAGATACATTCTGTCACCTGAGAGACCTCAGACCAAGTTTTCCTTTTAGTCACATTCTCATAAGGTGACAGACATTGTTGTTAAAGTGAGAACAAATGCAAACCAAGACATAACCAGATATTTAAAATAATTAAAAATAAAAAATACAATAATGAACATTAATCATTTAACCAGGGTGACCTGGTATAAACCCTTGTATGTCTAAAACAGTTTCTTTATTGTACATTTTGTTAGCTTGTCTGTCTGCTATATTAACCAATTATGGTGATTTAACTAGATCTGCTATTTTCAAAACTTTTGTGAGACACTTATTTTATAAAGTAGAGCATTAATTCATAAAAAGGTTTATTTGAATTCTATAAATGAACATTTTCTGCCCAACCGCAATGATGAGCTGCATGGCAACATTCTATACAACAGTTGTAGCATCTAGGCTAGAGCGGACCATCTGGTAAATAATCTGGTTGGTATTCCAGATTGTAAAGGTTCACTTTTTTTGGAATATAATACTAGATTAAAACTAAAACCTTTTCAAGTTTTAATCGACTAAAAACATCTAAGACTATCACATATCATAATGACTAACATGTGACTAACATTTATAATAGTTTTCGTCCTGAACACTAAAGGCTGTTTCTTGATGTCTACTTGTGCGTTCTCATGTGCTCGTGTGACGTCATCAGCTTCAGCCCTGTTCCAATTCACAAGAACAGCAGGCCAAGAATGGACAAAGTCCCCAAATGTTGTTCTCACCCCTCCCTCCTTACCCAGCATGCATCAGAGCAGACTTGTCCGCTCTTTAGATCGACAGCTCTCCCAGCATGCACTGCGGCATCAGCTTCCAGTGGAGCGCTCACAGAGCTCCGAGTATTAAGTCAGAACTTCTCTTTTCTGTTACTGTCGTTCAATAAAATTATGTTTTAAGATAATTTGAGGCGAGAACATTATACTTTTAACTGATTTTAAATTTTATTAAAGTTGAAAATGAAAAAAAAACTCAGGATGATGACTTTTTTCTCAGAATTCTGACTTTAATCTCAGAATGTTGGATCTTAATGTAGATGGGCAACCATGAAGGTAGAGATGTGGGAGCACTCAGCTTCACTGACAAAGATGTGAGTTGTTTGAGAGGGCCAGTAACACAATGGTGGAAAATGACTGAATTAGGCAACTTTTTACTCCATTAATGAGGGTCCCTCATTAATGGAGTGAGCAGAACGTGATTAAAACAAGAGAGCTAGTCTCTCTAAAACAGACATGGTTACAGCTTGATGCTAGCACATGTTTGTTAGCTGTCAGAATTCTGAGAAAAATTAGAATTCTGAGAAAAAATTAGAATTATAAAAAATTAAATATTCTCAGATCAAAGTCAGAATTCTGAGATCAAAAGTCAGAATTCTGAGATCAAAGTCAGAATTCTGAGATCAAAGAATGCGAATTCTGAGAAAAATTAGAGATTCTGAGAAAAAATTAGGAATTCTGAGGAAAAAGCGTCAGAATTCTAGAAAAAAATTCAGAATTCTGAGGAAAAAGTCCAGAATTCTGAGAAAAATTAAAGAATTCTGAGAAATACGCCAGACTGCAGAAGAAAAATAATTCTGAGAAAGTCAGAATTCTGAGAAAAAAGTCAGAATTCTGAGAAAAAAATTAGAATTTCTGGGAGAAAAAAAAAAGAATTCTAAGAAAAAAAAATAGAATTCTGAGAAAGTCAGAATTCTGAGAAAAAGTCAAGAATTCTGAGAGGAAAAGTCAGGGTATTCTGGAGATCAAAAGAGTCAGAGATTGCTGAGAAGTGTACCAGAATTCTGAGATCAAAGTCAAATTACTTTTGATATAAAGTCAGAATTCTGGAGAAAAAGTCGTAGAATTCTGAGATCAAAGATCAGGAATTCTGAGGTCAGAAGTCTGAGAAAAATTAGAAAAATTCTGAGATCAAAGTCAGAATTCTGAGTTTTCCCATTTTTAAACCGAAATAAAATGTAAAAAGTGACTTTTTATTTTTCAGTGGGCCCTAATCCCTCTTCCCGTAGGTTCCTCTTGTTCTATCATAAAGGTTTAATAAGGTGTAGGAACATGTTTTTCAGTCCGTATTTCATCCAATTGGCACAATAGATTTTACAAATATGGTGTCAACCTTTTTTTTTTTTTTCTCTCATTTAGCATATTGTAAAAAATATTTAGCCCTTCATGTTATTAAAAAAGTCCTGTGCACAGAAGAGAAAATCGCAGTTCATCATTTACTCATCAGCTGGATTGGTAAGATCAGTTCATGTGAAGTCATGCCCATAAAGTGTTTTTTTAATAATAGATTATCTCGGCTGTTCTTTTTCTGCAGCTCCAGTGGAGTCTTCCTGAGACCTGAACCAACTGAACTCTGATTCTGTCCCTGTGAGCGGATCCTGCTCTGCTCACCTGTGGGACTGCAGTATTATTTTATTTCGGAAACTAAAAAGGCACCGTCTAATTCCTTACACGCCGGTTACAGGAAATCGCCTTAAACATGTGACCTCATGACACTTTTACCAGAACACTGAACATTTCACACATCTTTGATCTCACTTAAGGGCATTAATGTTGTTTTATTTTTCCTGTGATTCTTTTAGAAGTAACAAACTAAAACGTTTTAGTAATTTGTGCTGCTTTTACGTCCTGTGTAAAGATCCTGCTCTCATACTTGAACTCTGGTGCTGGCTTCCTGCAACTCTCATTCCCTCTTTGGGGAGAAGGGGGCTGATGGGAAATGTAGTTTTCCCAATTTGTATTACTTTGTAAACATATGTCAATAAATCCTAAAGCATTAGTACAGAAAAATGGTGTTATAAAGCTTTGAAAATGGTGCTGCAGATGTAATAGTTTCAAGTTTTCTGTAAACTCTGTACATGAAGGTTTCACTGTGTTTTTACTTGGTCAGAAATATTTTTTTTGTGTGCGTTTGCTCAAAGTGTTGTTTTTTTTTCTTCAGACTCTGACTGTTGCCGCCGTCTTTGTATTTTTCTAATCTTTTTCATAAATGACTACATTACACACTTACTCTTGAGCAAATGGCTTATTTTATGTAACATGTCCTTTTTGTACAGCGTTGGTGTACGGTTCATGATTATCCGACTGATAGACTTTGATTTAATCTTATTTAATGAAAATGCTTGTTCCTGAACACAAATAAAGCATTTCTAAAACATTATCAACATATTTACACGCAGCAGAGACAAAAATTTTTTATGTTTGAGTTTTATTCGGCTTTCTTTGTTGTTTTTGTTTTTAAATGCCTCCATGCCAACCAACCCCATCAGACACCACCAGCTGGTGGCGCTGTCTGATGTATCTGAGTCATTTTCCACAAATCATGTTCAACAGCACCTACCTCCAGCGCTATTAACCAGTGGCGGCTGGTGAAGTTTTCTCCTGGAGGGGCTATAACTTCAAAATAGACATATACCAAAAACCAATTAAATGTACACTAAGTTATCACACCAGTACGGTATATTTATTTGACTTCCAGCAACAAAAAAACACATTTTCTGAACAGTGCTTTAAATCAGTCATACGTGTCTTAATATATGCTGGGTCAGACAATGGTGTTTTAAAAAAAAGCAGGAAAAGCAGAATAAAGCTTTATGTAACTATTGGTTAAGTTCACAATGTTTACAGTAAGTAGCATCAGAGGATTGGTTCATAATGGAGCCTGGGAGTTGAGTGAAGACCAACACCAAATATAAGGTTTTGAATTGAATATATATTAAGATTCAAAACAAAAAGATGTTAACAGTCAGAGAAGGATAGCTTAAAACAAACAATGAGTAATGACAATTTAAAGGTTTTATACTTTCAGTCCTTCACATGTCAAAAAGGTCCTTAAAATAATGGCGTCCCTCTCAAAAAGAAAAGAGAAGGGGGAAAGGTAAAATAATAGGAAATAAAATAAAATAATCCATGAACTCCAGAAATGTTAGTTTAGTCCAAGTTAATTTATCTTAGCACTCTGTTGCTTCCTCTTCTCACGCGCAGTGATCCCCTTGGGGACTGTCAACAAACTCCTGAACCAAACACTCTTGATAGGAGACAGATCTTTTAGTTATCGGGCTCCTCTCCTGTGGAACCAACTACCAGTTTTAGTCTGTGAGGCAGACACCCTGTCTACTTTTAAGGCTAGGCTTAAAACTTTCCTTTTGAATAAATAAAATCGTAAAAGATTATAAAAAGGAAATAAAGATGAGTGCGTCTCATATTACCCATCCTGTAGAAACATTTCAGACAAATCTTGAGTCAATATGACGCATAACCTGGAAGCTGCAGCAAAACAGAACATTTGTATTCTACTTATCTTAAAATCCCATAAAATATCAAAATACTTCAAATAAATTAAAATAAGTCTGCCTCATCGGTCCCATGTAGTAAAACAACGTCAGAATGTCAGTGAATGGTCACATGACCTGGAAGCTATTGAAGAAAAACACTCAATTTTGAATAAATATAATCCTAAAAAAATATAAAAAGGAAACAAAGATGAGTGCGTCTCATATTACTTACTCTAAATCTGTCTGAAATTGTTGTACTAGATGGCAGATATGAGGCATATTAATTTTTTATTTTAAGTCTATATTTTCTGGGATTTTGATTTATTCAAAATGTAATGTTTTTCCTCAATAGCTTCCAGGTCATGTGACCCGTTGACTTTAAATCTTTCTGAAATTGTTGGTTCAGTGGGTCACTTGACCTGAATAAAACAAAATCCTATAAATATAAAGACTTAAAATGTAATAAATATTAGTATGCCTCATTTCTACAATCTAGTAGAAGAATTTCAAACAGATTTAAAGTAAAGGGGTCACATGACCTGGAGGCTATTGAGGAAAAACATTACATTTTGAATTTAAAAAATATCCCCCCATATTTAAAATGACTTAAAATGAAATATAAATGTGTGTGCTTCATTAGCCCCATCTAGTAGAATAATTTCAGACAGATTTTGAGACAATGGGTCACATGACCTTGAAGCTATAAAGAAAAACTAGATTTTGAATAAATAAAATCGTAAAAGATTATAAAAAGGAAATAAAGATGAGTGCGTCTCATATTACTCATCCTGTAGAAACATTTCAGACAAATCTTGTCAATATGACACATAACCTGGAAGCAACTGCAGCAAAACAGAAAAATTTGTATTTAAAAATCCCATAATATATCAAAACACTTAATTTAAATGAGTGTGCCTCATACTACTTATCTGGTAAAACAATATTAGACACATTTTGAGAAAATGGGTCACATGACCTTGAAGCTATTGAAGAAAACACAAAATTTTGAATAAATAAAATCCTAAAAAAATATAAAAAGGAAATAAAGATGAGTGTGTCTCATATTACCCATCCTGTAGAAACATTTCAGACAGATATTTAGTCAATATGACGCATAACCTGGAAGCTACTGCAGAAAAACACTACATTTGTATTTAAGAAATACCATAATATATCAAAACACGTAAATAAAATGAGTATGCCTCATCCAACTTATCTTGTAAAACAATATTAGACTAATTTTGGGAAAATTTGTCACATGACCTGGAAGCTACTGCAGCAAAACACTAAATTTTGAATAAATAAAATCCTAAAAAAAATATAAAAAGGAAATAAAGATGAGTTTGTCTCATATTACCCATCCTGTAGAAACATTTCAGACAGATATTGTGTTAATTTGACCCATAACCTGGAATGAATTGCAGAAAATCTGCTAAAATTTTGGGACTAAAAGACTGAGGGAGCTATAATACCTAAGACTCGGGAAATAGGGTCCCTGCTCGGTGATGCAGGGTCCCGTGAAGTGTCCATGAAACAGCAAGCAAGAATTTCAGTGGAAGAAAAAGTTTCCCTTTGGGAAGAAACCTCTGGCAGAACCGGCTAACATGGTGGTTTCTGGATAAATGAAAGGGATGGTGAAAACTGGGAAAATACTCTGATGAGGATGAGGTGAAGTCAGGTCATGGATTACCGATCTTGTAGAGCCATGGGCGGAGAAGGGGATGGGAGGCAGGTCAATTGTCGCCTGGATAATCCGACATTGCAATTGCAGGATAGCGGCTGTGGTGAGATTTAAAACAAATTTATAAAATGGAAGCAACGCTGACTTCAAATAGTTCAAAATTGGCTGCCTCAGAGACGGATCCCGATGATGTGAGGTAAGTCAGAGTTTCTTCAATTGAACTTGACCTGGAAGCTTCATTTCAATCTGAAAAACACACAGAAGAAAAGATATAGAAGAATTTATTTAAAAGTAAGTCTTTGGCGCCAGACACCGGCAGGAACATTCATGCTGAATTAAGTTTAACATGCATTAGATGAATGTGAATAAGGGATGTAAAAAATCATTTCGAAGCGGGAGATTTTTCGAGGGGCAATAGGACAGAATAAAGAATGCGTATTGAAATGCTGAGAAAGCAACTTACGAGCCAGGTTGTTTAGGGATGGCGACCGCGGTTGAAAGAACTTACCGATGATGATTTACCCATGATGAACCCATGATGATGATGATGATGATGATGATGATGATGATGATGATGATGATGATGTGATGAATTACCCATGATGAACCCATGATGATGATGATGAACCATGATGATGATGATGAACCCATGATGAACCCATGATGTGATGATGATCCCATGATGTGTGATGAACCCATGATGATGATGATGATGAACCCACTGATGTGTGTGTGATGATGATGATCCCATGATGATGATGATGATGATCCATGATGACTTTGATGATGATCCCATGATGATGATGATGATGATGATGAACCCATACGATGATGATGATGATGATGATGTGATGATGATGATGATGACCCCATGATGATGATGTGATGATGATTTACCCATGATCCCATGATGATGATGATGATTTGATGATGATGATGATGCCCATGATGATGATGATGATCCCATATGATGATGACCCATGATGATCCCATGATGATGATGATGAATGAACCCATGATATATTTGATATTTATACATGATG
Source organism: Cyprinodon brontotheroides (assembly GCA_018398635.1). Taxonomy (NCBI): domain Eukaryota; kingdom Metazoa; phylum Chordata; class Actinopteri; order Cyprinodontiformes; family Cyprinodontidae; genus Cyprinodon; species Cyprinodon brontotheroides. Next base: position 4,561,099 of record JAGKQL010000050.1, on the reverse strand, counting down.
TTTTATGTGATAAATTTATAATTTTTACTAATTTGTCTGAAATAATGTCATGTATTAATTCATTCAACACACATACATTTCATATTTGGATTTATTATCATATATTTGCTTTGCCCTTTCATGTAATACATAAGCCCTACAGTTATCTTTAGACAGTTACTAAACATCATGTATTGTATTTCAAATTGAGGAGTTAATACTAATCGTGCAGGTGCATTCATTTAATGAATACTGCTCTGATTAATATTAACTCTCATCATGGTTGGGAGAACAAAACACATTTTTGTCTTAGCTTTATTAACTCTGCTGAGAGAAGAGATCACTTTATGTACTATATTACGGGTTAATAGGAATTATAGGAATCTTTGGATGAGTCACGATAATGAATATTTTTATTATGTCTGAGATAAGAAAGGTTGATGGGGAAGTCTTTTGATTTTTGTTGGATGTTTTATCATTTATACATCATGTGCATTATGCATACTAAATTGTCAGAGATTGGCGAGACACAGTAGATGGCCTTCCTTCACATTGCCTGGATGTTGCGGCATGTATGGAGGGTCATCTAATCAGGAACAGCAAGACTGCATGAAGCTTAAGAAATACACAGGATATGGGAAAATCTTGGAGCCGGTCTGAAAATATGAAAATGAGTTGAACCACCACCCTGTAATAGGCATAGAGGCAAGCACTGAGCTGCATATAGGTCAGGGCATTGTTGGCGTGTCGGTTTCTGATATGGACAGCTAAGCGCATCCCACTGATGCAACACACACTTAGACTCATGAGGTATAAGAAGCAGGAGATGACACTTGTTAGGGGCTCAATCTTTGCGGACGCTTCGCGGACATGATTTTTAAGCCCGCAACTGTTACAAAACTCTAGCTTATTTTCTATCTGTCCTGTAACGACCTGATCTGGAATAATCTCTGTGTTACTTTTTACTCCTGTTTTATAGTCCTTGTCAGGATTTGGTCTTGGATTGAGGACCAAACATACCGGCGGTGCGCCGACAGAAGGAATCCATTCATCAGCAGCCTCTGGCTGGCTCGCCTCCTCGCGGTTTACCGCGGCGGCTGGTAGGTGTTTTTCATCTAAATAATCCGATCTGCGGGCATCAGGATAATAAAAGCGAACATATTCTGCCGGCAGATGTATATATTTTAAGTTAATTGTGCGTTAATAAACTGTTTAAGAGAAGTGATGCTGCCAGTGATGCTTCTGATGAAGGCATGAGAGACTGGGAGGAGGAGTGACTTATTAGTGGCTTCAACTACTACGAAGTTATCGCAGTGGGCGGACGCGATTCCTTCCCAAAGCCCCACGATGCAAGCTAGCTAGGGTTAGACCTCACACAAGCATAATGGGTGTGAATAAAAGAGGCCATGAACCCGTGAACCACCTGTCCTGAAGAACCCCCCAAAACCTACGGATGCAGCATCCGTAAAATTTTTGAAGCATGGCAGGAGATAGATAATGTCGACATAGAAAAGAAATTTGTTCCAATAGAAGCAGTCAGACCAGAGATCCGAACGGCAGCCTACGTTCAGTAATCTGACCAAGGAGAGGGGCGGAAATTGCCGGATCAAGCAACTGGGAATGAAAGAGCGGCCTTGAGAAATAAGCGCATGGCAAATTAGCTGACCTAGCAAGGAGCGCAATTGGCATTTAGAAATGACTGATGGAGAACATCAGTTTGTGTGTTTATTTTATTTTATTTATTTATTTTTTAGAAGAAGAAGAAGAAGACAGAACGATAATCAGAAGTAATAATAAGGGGTGGTAAGATGACGGGCTGCTAAGACTGAGGTACGATATATAAAGCGTGCACGGCGGGGACAGACTGATCGGATGGCCCTCCTGCAGAAGCTCTGAGTAATCACGATAGATGCTGAATGCGGCCAAAAATTTGGCCAATAGAAAGATCTCTGGTAGACGGAGATCGGATGATTTAAGAAAAACTGTGAAGTCACCTGCTGATGCGACCTGCTGATCGACTTCAGGGGAGGGAAGAATAAGAGACTAAATTAAAATATTCCCCTGAATAATTAGAACGAGGCTAGTGAAAATATCAGCATGTGTGTTAATATAAGTATGCCTGATAGAGGCAGACGAAGCATAAGAGCAAACTCAAATAGATAGAAAATTATGAATGACAGGGATTCCCACGTTTGGAGCGTGCGGACAGCGTCGAAGGATTGAGTGAGAGAGTCCGGTGGAGCGGAGGGAGGCTGAGAGCTGTTAAGCGCCAGAAGGACTAGACGGGGGAGCTGCTATGAAACAGGAAGCTGAAGAAGGTCCAAGGCTGCATCGAAACGATGAGAAGGAGCGGGCGTAGCGGTGACTGCTGCTGGGACAGACCTCGCTATGCCGGTGGAGCGGAGGACTTGCATGTCTAGTAATGTCTTCACCTTAAAATATAAAAAATTTAAAAGTGACTAAAAAATTAATAAAAATAAGTTTGTCTCATTTGTCTCATGTAGTAGATCATTTTAAGACAGATTTTGAGTCAATGGGTCAAATGGAAACTATTGAAGAAAAACAAAAAAGAATGTTTTTAAATTGTAAATAATATAGAAATAATTAAAATGAAATACAAATGAGCAAGCCTCGTCCTACTGATCTAGTAAAACAATGTCAGACAGAATTTGAGTTCATGGGTCAGGTGACCTGGAAGCTACTTTCCAGCAATGCTTTTCCACTGCTGGGCGTAACAGCTCATCATAATAACTATGTCAGTAACTTTGTCAGATTCTTACAGCAGGGCTGAGGGGTGATACGTACACGACCTGATGTGAGATACGGATTCATCACTCCGATTGGCTGAGGAGCTGCACAGAGTGAGAGGAGAGATGATGTCATAGAACAGCTGATACAAGATATAAGATCTGTTTAGGACTTTATATATACATAGAATGCAATATATTTGATATTTATACATGATGTTTTTATGTGATAAATTTATAATTTTTACTAATTTGTCTGAAATAATGTCATGTATTAATTCATTCAGCACACATACATTTCATATTTGGATTTATTATCATATATTTGCTTTGCCCTTTCATGTAATACATAAGCCCTACAGTTATCTTTAGACAGTTACTAAACATCATGTATTGTATTTCAAATTAGGAGTTAATACTAATCGTGCAGGTGCATTCATTTAATGAATGCTGCTCTGATTAATGTGCTCTCATCATGGTTGGGAGAACAAAACACATTTTTTGTCTTAGCTTTATTAACTCTGCTGAGAGAAGAGATCACTATGTACTATATTACAGGTTAATAGGAATTATAGGAATTGGAGAAATATTTTATTATGTCTTAAGAAGTTGATGGGGAAGCTTTGATTTTGTTAGGTTTATCATTTATACATCATGTGCATTGTTACTTTATTAGCCAGATTAGAGAGTAGATGGCCTTCCTTCACATTGTGGATGTTGCGGGGTGTATGGAGGTCATCTAATCAGGGCAGCCTTCCTGTCTTTAGAAATACACAGGATATGGGCACATCTTGGAGCCGGTCTGATAGAGGAGAGCTATCTGTAACCCTGAGGCATAGAGGCAAGCTGCATATAGGTCAGGGCATTGATGGCGTGTCAGTTTCTGATATGGACAGCTAAGCATCCACCTGATGCAACACATAGACTCATGAGGTATAAGAAGCAGGAGATGACCTTGTTGAGGGGCTCCTTGTTCGGGGCTCAATCTTTGCCGGACGCTCGCGGACATGATTTTTAAGCCCACAGCTGTGCAAACTCTAAGCATTTTCTCTGTCCTGTAGCGACCTGATCTGGAATAATCTCTGTTACTTTTTTACTCCTGTTTTATAGTCCTGTAGTCAGGATTTGGTCTTGGATTGAGGACCCAAATGCAGAGGCAAGTAGAAAGAGGTGAATTTAGGTGGGTTTAATGAGGTTTACAGGAACTGAGGCAGGAATCAAAAAATCCAACAGAAATAACAGACTAACCAGAACCAGGGGGAGACATCAATAGCAAAAATCAAATCTAGAGCCAGGGAGAGACGAGATAAGCAGACAGATGTTAGACGAGGATCCAGCAAACAGGAACTGAAGAGGGAGGCTTTAAAGGGGACAAAGACAAAGAGAGGGCTAACGAGGGGATTAAAAACAGTGGGGGCAGAGCAGAAAACAAAGCAAAGGGAAAGAGGACACAAGAGGGCAGCAGAGGACTGTGACAGTCCTTTTTATATGGTTTTACCCAATTTGAGTTAAGAGTAGTAAATGCTCCCCAGGAAAAGAACCGTGAGGAAGCCCCCCGAGGCGCAACGGCTTTTATTTAGGGGACATAACTTCCTCATTTTAACAATTTCTTTTTTTTAAGACAGTCATTTTCTCAATGTTTTATAAAATATATTTTTTTACAAAATTTTCTTTTCAAAGACGAATGGCTATATCAAAAAATCAAATCACTATTTGATTTTTGTTTTAAAGTTTGTA
>JAGKQL010000050.1:4542376-4555032 GCA_018398635.1 Cyprinodon brontotheroides | reverse complement strand
CCCAGACGACAGCAGCTCATTGGATCATTTTTGTCACGTGCAGCCTGGTGCTGGACGCTCTGGAGGCTTTACCGTATTAAGATGAGAAGCGGCGCAAGTGAAGTTAGACACTATCATGGGACGCAGTAATTTATAAATGTTTTAAATCCGGTTGGGTCCGGATTAGCCAGCAGGTGGGTCCTGATCCGGAGCGCGGTCCACTAATGTGTGTGTTGGGAGCTGGAGAAGTTCCACCTTTCTCCAGCAGAGTCCGCCATGGATCCTCCTGAGCTGAGCCTTCCAACACACCTGAGGCGCATCTCATCATCAGAGGATCCACAGTATATAACCTGCCTTCAGACCTTGCCTCTCGGACGCCGCAGTGTTAAATCCAGTTTGGTTAGCACCTGAGCCTAGCATCTTCTGAGAACCATTTGTTGCTCTTGAATCCAGATAGGATTCTAATCCTTTTGTCTCTGCTTTCAGGAATCCTGTTTTTCCCTTGTGAGCTCTGGATGAGCTTAACCTGCCGGTGCCCGCCCCTCTGAGCCAAACCTGAAGACTCTTTCTCTGGATTCCCATGCAGCTCTGGACCAAGAGCTGGAACACCCAAAGCCAAGGTCTGCCCCTTACGCTAGAAGTAAGACGCTGAAGCGGTTATCGGACTCTGCTGAACTAAACAATCTCTGGACCCAACAGAAGTTCCTCTCTCAAAGCCTAAACCGGACTTCTCAAGGTATAAAACCTGAAACTCTCAAACTCAAACTCAACTGCTTCCAAGCTAACTGAACTGTCATCCACACAGACTCCAGTGAACCTGCCCCCAGGCCTGAACCAGTTCCAGTGTTTATTCCATGTGCTTTGTGAACAATAAACTTGTTAAACTTTTCATTCATCTGTCTCCGTGTTCTGCATACTGGGCTTTTTTCTTGAAAACCCATCATGACAGTGTGACCTCTGCCAGTAGTGGTACTACTTGCTCCAAATGATATCTCTAATTGGGTTTCCCTCTTGATTAAACCACTAATTCAGCTAGAAAGTACAGTCGGTCCAGAGTGTGACCATTTTCTATGTCCAATCCCTCAAACCCATTTGCTCACATTGAGCTTGGATCTGCTGGGGGTTCACTGTTGTTAAAGGGAGCTGTTCCTCTCCACTGGTGCTACATGCATTTTTAGTATGAATAACGGCAGCCAGTAAATGGACAAAATGGCTGGGTTTACTTTAACTGAACTTTTTTTCTTTTATCCAAATCTATAAAAATCGGGAGAAATGTTTGGTCATGGTCCTGGTCTGATTGTTCCTGTTTTCCTTAGTTATCCATTTGTTGTCCCTCTGCTGCCCACTTGTGTCCTCCCTTCCTGTTTCTCTGTCCTGCCAAGCACCTGCTGCCAATTTCCTCGCTCAGCTCTCTGTCTTCTGTCCCCCTTTAAAAGCCCCTCCCTGTTCTAGTGTCTCCTTTGTTTGGATCCTCCGCCAAACATCCCGCCTAAACTTCTGTCTGTGTTCTTCGCCTCTCCCTGGCTTCTGGTTTGGTTAATCCCCTGATGTCTCCTTGGTTCTGGTACATTTGTAATTTTCAGTTGGACTCTGATTCCTGCTTCTGGACCTGTGAACCTGAATAAACAGTCTTAATTCACCTCTGCCTACTGGTCTCTGGGCGTTTGGGTCCTCCACACAAAACAGTGTTTCCAATGGAAAGTATGAATCTTTTTGCATGGTTTGATATAATTTTGAATAAAAATCTATATCTTTTGTTCTTTTAAATTGTCCCTTAATTAGTTTTGATATTAACTGTATTGACTTGAATTGTTATTCTGTTATCATATTATCTTTATTGTGTGTCAGCATGGTTGTTTTCCCTCAGGTAAAAGAGCAGAGTTTTGAAACATCAAAGATTTTTACTTGTATTGTTGAACCATGTCCAAAAACTATGTACCAGAAGCACTGAGAACTGCCTCAGGGTGCTGATCTGGGTGGTGGCCCTGAAAAAGGTTCAAAGAGAAGATAGCTATTTTTGTAATTTCCAAGAAGGAATGCCCAAAGGAACATTTCAGTGTCACAAAAGAATGACTGAACCTCATGCAGCTTTCAGCTAAATGCAGTTTTCCCACTGTATTGTGCTCTGCTGCCATAAGGATCCCTTGTGGCCTGTGATGCACATTCGCTGCCTATCAATATTTAAACAAAGAGTTTTCATCTATATTAACAAAGAGTTAATATAGATGAAAAAGGGTTCAATTTGATAGAAAAGGCCTTTAGAAATTAAACATAGGCTATTAAAAATAATAATAAATAATAAACAAAAATAACAAAATGTGTAAGACATTATTAAGCAACACTTTAACCATATACTTAACTGTTCAATTAATCTTTATGCTAAATCACATCTCAAAGAATGGAGGTTATGTGACAGAAATTATTGTTTTGGGTCTGTTTTTATTGTTAGTAAATACAAATATTATTTAATAATACATTCCGTTTTGCTTTAGGTGAATGTTGAATATTTCACTGACAACATCATTGATCCTAGTTATATAAAAAGATCAGAACTCTTTCTCTAGGAATGGCATTGAGATAGAAATCCATGCATTTGTTATTGCAAGGCTGTTAGGAAGTCCACAAACTGCATTTAAAGGCTGAAACAAAAGCATTGAAGACAAAATTCTGATAAAAGTTAAAATATTTCTCACATTTTGGCTTCTCTTTTTTTGCTTCCAGTTAAATCCTGAAGAAACTGAAAACAATCCTCAAATGTAAGGCCCCAAATAACCAATCTCAATCTTATATCAGGGATCTGATAACTCCTTATATTCCAAAAGTGAACTTTGTTCTCAGTCTCCAAGTTCCTAGAATTTCTAAAAGTAGAATGGGTGGCAGATGTTTTACTTATCAAGCTTAGCTTATGTGAAACCAACAACCTGTTTTAGTAGACACCCTAGATCCCCTTTACACTACCCTCTGAAACCGATCCGTGCCGTTTGGACCGAGCTTGGATCAGTTAACCGTGCCGAGCCCGGTTCCTTATGACGGTTTACACGTCACACTAGCAAAGTTCCTCGCCTCCTAGTGATGATCTACAATACTACTGCTCTCTAGGATGCTCTAGACATCTGAAGTCTGTTTATTTCATTTTCTCGTATCATATTGAGCTGATTTTGTTGGTGCCGTTGGAATGGAAAAAAAATTACTTTTGCTGCTCGTCACTCCACATTAACCAATCAGAGAAGCTGATCTTGGAGCTGGCAGGGAGACTGACACAGTGATGCTGATGCAGATTTCTATGATCACTCCACTGAAACTGTTTATTAATGCCAAAACTAACTTAAAATGTGGAAACCTGCTGGCAAAAGATATTCACTTTTATTATTCTGGTGTGTGCAGTTTGGATTACATACATCAAACCGCTAACATCTCCTCCCAGCCGCCATGAACAGTAGCAGAAAACCTCCAAGAGGTGACTGGGCCAGAGGCTGCTGTTCCTGGATTCCCAGTGAGAGTGCACGGCTGCTAGGTGCACGTCTGTGCGGCTTTGACAGTGAAATAACATTTTAAGGCAGGATTGTAATATTGATGAACTGACTGTACGGGTAATGTGTTAGGGTTTCTGTTCGTGGGAAATGTTTTTGTGTTCCTTTTTTGTCTCTATCCATCCACTAGATGGTTCCCTTTCCCCTGTTGGCCTGGAGGGCCTCTTCCGGTTTTCCACCCACACCTGCGGCTTGTTGGGTCATCACCAGAGGAGTATATGAGCAGCGGACTGTCACCACCTATTTGCCAGAGTGTTTGCCTCTATTGTACTCTAGCCTCTCAGAGCTTAGCGGTGTCTAACTTTGAGTTTTTTTCTCTCTGGGTCCAAGGTTCTAACCCTTTGTCTCCTTTTGTGGTCTTCGGCAGGATTACTTCCTGATCCACTGGATAAGCCTGGTCCTTCAAGCCTTGGAAGGCATCATTCGTCTCTCTGAGATTAAAGGAAAACATTCACCGCTTCTGTTTGCAGTTCACTTCAGGAAAGCTCGTTGACAGTCCGCTCCGGTGCTCCTCTGGACCGCTACTAGTCTGCCTGTCCGTTCTTCAGCCAAGTATCTCCTTATCTGTACAGTCCCCACTAACAGGAACCAAGGAGCAACCGCCAGCCTGGATCTGTGAGTCCTTTCCTGGCTTTATTATTGTAATGGCCTGAAACTCCCCCTAGTGTTTCCGGTTCCGGTTCACCTGACCGCTGGATATTCCCCATGCTGAGAATCTGCTTTGTTTTGTCCCTCTGAGTTCCTCTGTTAGTCTATCTGAGTTCCATACCTCTCGATAAACTGTTAAACTTTTACCCTGCCTCTGAGTTGTTTCTCCAATGGGCACACTTTGAAACCCATCATGACATGATGTTTTAAGGTGGACTTTCTCACTTACAAACATATTTAAACTACTTTTTACCCACTGATCACAGAAAATATACCAAAGCTGCTCTCTGCTATTGAACACAGGAGCAGCAGAAGCACCAACTACTGGAAACTGACTGTAAGGAGATGACGCGGTTTGCTCATGTGCTCTTTAGTATCAGAGAACCAAGCCACAACTGGACCGCGTCAAGTACTGCTGTTAAACTAGTACGAGTTTACCGCAGTTCGGTTGTGTCTGGCGCAGTCCGGTTCAGTTTGCGTGCCATTTACACTCAACAGTTTTCCTGGTTACCATGCTCGGACTGATCTCGGCAAGGTTTCAGAAGGGTGGTGTAAATGCGACATCTGTCTACTTTAAGACTTGGCCTAAAATGTTTTGATAATGCTTGTAGTTATAATATACAACAAAAACTACATAACTAACTCCATATTTTAAAGAATGTTATTTGGGAGTGGTGCACAAGGCACAGCAGTCGCAGGTCAAGTCCTGGCCTGGCGACCATTGCTGCATGCTTTCTCTCTAATCCTTTCTCCTTTCCTATCTTCAAAAATAATAGTTATTAGATGTGGGGGACCGGGAATTGCAAGCGGTCAAGCTGGCTCTGATCATAAGAACTTGAAGTATCTGAAGTCTCCCAAGAGACTTAACCCCAGACAAGCAAGGGGGGCACTTTTTTGGACGCTTTTACTTCTCTCTGTCTTACAGACCTGAGACCAAGAATGTTAAACCTGATGCTCTGTCCAGAGTGTTTGAGTTGACGAGGGGAGTTCCGGTGGTGCAAAGGAATTTGTGTTACCAGAGTCTATCACCATAGTGGACCTTGAGAAGGAAGTCAGAAAGGCTCTCTGTTATCAGCGTTCCCCAGGAGATTGTCCTAATGATCGTTTGTTTGTACCTGATGCTTTAAGAATGAAGGTCTTAGAGTTTTGTCACAGTTCGCACTTGTTTTGTTATCTTGGTAAGTCCAAGACCATCAACATTGCTCGGGCAAAATTTTGGTGGCCTTCTCTGTCCTTAGATGCACAGGAGTTTCTGGCAGCTTGCCCTCTTTGTAATCAGTTCAAGACTTCTGAAAGACCCCCATCCAGTTTTCTTCTACCTTTACCTATCCCGTCTGGACCTGGGTCTAACATTCTGTAGATTTAATTGTCGGGTTCTGATGGTAACAACTTCCTTCTCACCATGTTGACGGGTTCTCTAAGGTGGTCAGCCGGTTCTGCTGCCCAAACTCCCTTCCACTAAGGAAATAAATATCCTCACTTGTGAAGTATTCAATCTCCATGGTCTCCAGACAGGCATAGTCTCCCGACTTGGGGGTCTCCCACTTTGTGTCTGTCAGTCTGTTGTCATGTTTTGACCTTAAGCGGATGTGGTCAGACAGAGGGGCAACCTCAAAATGGAGTAAAATATGCATTCTGCGTGAGTCTGATCCAATCCGTGGGCCAGCCAACGTCGCTTGGGCTGAGCATGCCATTTATTCTGCCCTTTCTAGCACCATTGGGCTCTTTCCGTTTTTATTTTGTGTTTGGTTTTCAGCCACCAGTGTTCACCATACTGAAAAGATTCTAAGGTTCCATCGGCCCATTTATCTGCTTTCAGGTGCCAGGCGGCCTGGAGAAGGGCTAGAAAGGTCATTTTTCAACTCGTTTTTTAGCCAAGCCAAATTTGCTAGCTGTCGGAGAGTTCCGGCACCCGTATACCAGGAAGCCCAAAAAGTGTGGCAATCCACCAAAGACCTGCCCTTAAGGGTAGATAGTAAAAAGTTGTCAGCTTGTTTTATCGGGCCATTTCCTATCACAAAAGTAGTAAAACCGGTGGCGGTCCGCCTCATGCTATGAGGATAAACCCTACGTTTTATGTGTCAAGCCTGTTGCAAAGGAGCTCTAGGATTGTCAGTGTAGATTTTCTGAATCAACACCAAAGATTAATTTGGCTTTGAGTAAAAAAAGAAACAGTGAGAACCAGGTACTAACAAATGTAGTTATGTTTTTCATCTTTCTATACAGAGCAGTAAAATTTTTCCATAACCCTTCACAGCCTGACAGCATTCTTTGTTAATTTGCTATCTCTAAGGTGAAGCACATTACTAGAGTGCTTCTCATAGTGTTCCTTATTCTAGTCAAATATCAAAGCAGACACTCCCTGTCCTCGTATCAATCACTAAAGATTGACAGGTTCACCTTTGAGTTTTCACCTGTGGGGGTGTTTTCAGTGTGACGTCTTCACCTCAGCCCATTCACTGTGAACCCTCCCTCCTCTCTGTAGGCAGCATAAAAACAGTAACACAGAGAGGGACCATCAGGCAGAGGAGCATCCAGCTGACAGCGTCCAGGACAGAGGCCTTCATCCTCCTCATCCTCCTGCAAAGGGTAAGACCAACAGCAGTTTCTGCAGACAGCTCTGTGGCTTCAACTGAAAAACAGAGTAAAGAAGGGAGACAGAAATGCATTTCTCCTTAGAGTTACTAAATATTTCCTTAATTCCTTAATAGTTTTTTTTATCTGTAATATACTATTTTTTATTTGCATAGGATGTAGACAGTTAATAATCTCATCTGCCAGCAAAATTAATAACTTTCAGGATGATAGTTTTTTTAATCGTTGTCAACTCTGAGGCGTTCAGTCATAAGAGCACATAAATCAGAATATGAAAGTACCGTGCCTGCAGCAGCAGTAATAAAAACACCATTTACCATTTACAGGATATTGAAGTTATTTTCATCACAAAATTGAAGGGTGATGAAGCTTGTTTTAACATTTCATAAAAAGACACTACATAAGGTTTTAAAGACATTTTATTCTGGGTAAAGTAACAATGGAACCCTGTCGACTTTGGTGCTCTTGTGAAATAGGTGTCCTAATGTGGTATTGGGGGAGAAAAACCCATACAAAAACGGGGGAGAAAAAAAAAATCGGGCGTTTTGTTGTTTCTGTCTCAAAAAAAAGTAACTTCTTTTATAAATACAATAATTAAATCAAGTTACTTAGAAAATTTCCAGTATCACTTTGTTTACAAGTACAAACTTTAAAACAAAATTCAAATAGTGATTTGATTTTTGATTTATCAGACGATATTGTCCAAAAGAAAATTTTTGTAAAAAAATAATTTTAAAAAAGTTTGTAAAACTGTAAAAAATAAAAGCACACAGAAACCTTGAACAGTTAAACATCAAGAAATTGATTGTCATAAAAAAAAAATCAACCCCCCATCCCCCTTCAACTTCTCAGGGCACAAGAAAATGCAGCACATAAATAAAATCCAACACAAAATGCAAATCAGTTAACGATAAAATTGATCTCTTTCCCATTTAAATCGGATTTAGTCGGTGTATTATTCGTTCATCCATTTTCTAATATAAAACCAAGTGCTGAGTGTGCACTGCAGCCTGAGAGCCTGATCACACTATTTGTGCAGAGATTCAGAGATTTCAAATCCTTTTTTGTCATAATGGGTTTAGGATTCAAGCCCATATGCAGAACACCACCGGAGACTGGGTAAAAAGTTCAGAGTTTATTAAAAACAAGAACTGGGTTCAGGAAACAGGACCAGGCAGGATTCTAAGGCGTCTTGACAAGTTTCAGGCTTTCTTCTCTGAGAGAGGGAACCGGTTGGAGTCAAGAAGACTGTTGGTTCAGCAGAGTGCTCAGCAGCAGCGTCTAGCCTTCTGGCTAGTGGAGGGCCTCAAGCTGGGTTTGGTTCATAGCGCTCTTCCTGAAAGGCTGAGGAAGGAATCCAGACTGAGATCTTCAGGTTTCAACTTCCTAGCTCTCCCCTGAGGGAGCTGAAGGAGAATCCAGACTAAGACCTTCAGGTTTGACTTCCTTAGGCAGGCAGGCGGGTTTCCAGACAAAGCTCATCAGAGGTTGGTTCGATCAGGTTTCCTGTGAGCAAGAAGACAGAGGCAGGTTAGAATCTGGTTTCTCTCTTGAGAACTACTAAAGATTCTTTCAGGTAACAGAGGCTCAGGTTCGCTAACCAAACTTAGTCAACACTGCGGCGTTGAAGACAGGTCTGGTCGCTGCTTAAGTAGAAAAGGTCTCCTGATGGGCTGACAAGCTTTAGGTGTGCTGGAGGGCTCCAGCCCAGGAGACCCACAGCGCACTCTGTTGGAGACAGATGGTAACTCTCCAAATCCCAACAGTAACCCCAGTCCTAACAGAAAACAAAATAAAACAGAAGAGGATCCTCGGCGCCCTCTGGTGGGCAAGCCTGAGGATCCCAACATTTTTCTTAAGGGAAATTTAGAAATCTGCCAGGGATTTGAAATAGGATTTAAAAATACATTTTGAAATTCCAGTATTTAATATTGCATTAATAAAAATACAATTTACAAATTTTCTTTAATAATTCCATACAAAATTTGGGATCAGAAAATACTCAATTAGCATGATATAAATGTTAAATTTGAAATGGCAGCTTTTCTTTTTCAGTGACTCATTGGTCCTCCATGGTAGCCTACCTTCTATCAATCTAGAAATAACTGTTTTTATGCAAGCAAATAAGTAAATAGCCTAACACATAAAACATGTAGGCTATTTAATTTTTTTAGAAACATGAAAAATATAATAATACTTTCCCTATTCTTATGGATCGGGGGGACTGCCATGGGATTAAAAAATAGATATGGATGAATAAGTAAAAATAGATTTAGCCTATGAATCTGTTCCCACTAAATTTGAATCAGTTCCCCACAAAATTTGAACTTGTTTCAACTAAATATTAATCCATTCCTAAATTTGAATCTGTTAACACTAAATATGAATCAGTTCCCCACAAAATTTGAACTTGTTTCAACTAAATATTAATCCATTCCTAAATTTGAATCTGTTAACACTAAATATGAATCCATTCCCACTAAATTTGAATCTGTTCCCACTAAATATGAAACCATTCCCACTAAATTTTAATCCGTTCCCACCAAATAGTAATCTGTTCCCCCAAAATATTAATCCATTCTCACTAAATATGAATCCGTTCCCACTAAATAGGAATCCGTTCCCACTAAATATGAATCTGTTCCCACTAAATAGGAATCCGTTCCCACTAAATTTGAATCTGTTCCCACTATTTTTAATCCGTTCCCACCAAATAGTAAACTGTTCCCACAAAATATGAATCCATTCTCACTAAATATGAATCCGTTCCCACTAAATTTGAATCTGTTCCCTCTAAATATGAATCCATTCCCCCTAAATTTTAATCCGTTCCCATCAAATAGTAATCTGTTCCCCCAAAATATGAATCCAGTCTCACTAAATATGAATCCGTTCCCAATAAATATGAATCCATTCCCCCTAAATTTTTATCCGGTCCCACCAAATAGTAATCTGTTCCCACAAAATAAGAATCCGTTTCCACTAAATTTAAATCCGTTTCCGCTAAATTTGAATCCATTCCCAGTAAATATTAATCCATTCCTACTAAATTTGAATCCATTCCCACTAAATATGAATACATTCCTACTAAATTTTAATCTGTTCCTACATTTTAAATAATACTAATTTGTGCGCACAGAGAACTTTTTGCCATCATAAGAGTGTTTTGGACATCTGTGTGTTTAGCCTTGCCTCCCTTTTTCAAATTCCATTTTTAAAAATGCTTATTGGAGTCTAAAGCCATGCATTTTACCCTCTACGTTCTTCATTGGTGCAGGGCATTGCTGACTACATTTTATCACAAACACCTGCTCAGTGGCCCATCATAATTTCCCAGACTACTGGTACTGGAGAATGGACTTCACAATAAGCCTTTTTTCAGCTATAAACCAGTGCGGGCCAGAAATGTAAGGGCTGAGTGGGTTAAAGCATCTGCTCACACAACCTGCTAAAACAAAACACAAACTGATAAAACTCAGTTTCTAGATCATGCCTCTTAGGTGATAGGTCCTAGTGTTTTTTCTGTCATTTTACTGTATCAGAAGGTCTTTCTCTTCTCTTTTTGTCTGCCTGCATCTTTAGATAATTTATCATATCTGCACACACTGTTACAAATTGTGGCTGCCTTTAGGACGCACTTAATACTGTGAGAAAAGTAATGGATGCAATCATTTGTAAACCATTTAGAACCGTTAGGTACTCAGTGCGCGATCCGTGCAGGGGGTGTTTAGATGCTTAGAATAGAATAAAATGATTTTATTCTAAACATGCAATAAGTGAAACAGTTGCTGCTGATCTGCAAAGATTGCTGCACAAACGTTGAGAAGTGCAAACCAGTTTGGTTCTGCCTTACATGTTGTGCAGGCAGTTTGCGAGAAAAGGAAAGAGGAGGTTGTAATTTGATGTATCTCTACTCTCTCCTTTCCACATCAAGAGCCTAACCTGTACTGCAAATAAAAGACAGTGCAATAATTGAATAAGTTATGATTGTGCTTCGCTTGGTCCAGTTAAAGCACAAAGAAGGAATTAAAAAAACATTGTTGTCATGATTAAAGATCCACACTTTACCCTTAAAAACGTTCTATGCTGTTTTCTCTGTCTTCCAGCTTGGTGTCTGCTGACCCACCCATCTCATCATGCTCCAGCTCCTGTTTTACCTGTTTGTTCTTGTGGCTCTGCCAGGTATAAACATAAAGGCCCTGATCTGTGATAAACTGATGATCTTTTGATTACAAATATGTTCAAAATCAAACATCTTGTTAGGATTATTTATTCTTATTGATGATGTGTGAGTCTGTAATACCCTTGTAATAGCTGCCTGTTTCACGTCAGAGGTAGTTTATCTAATTAGGACAGTTACTCTGTCAGGATAAAACTCTTTGTTATGCAACTGTCAAATATTTGGGAATGGAATGAGAGCATTGTTCTTGTTCTGAAAACATAGTGTAACATTTTGATAAGGCTGGAGCCATGGATGTCTCCTAATTTACAAATGTGTACGATGTAATGACTTGTCAGACTGGAGTTGTATAAAACTCTTTAATTGTGATTCATGGCCACTTTCTGAGAGGTGAGCCAGTCGGTAAGTGCTGCCTTTTGTAACCATAAGCAACTTCTCTAACCTGAGTAAGATTACAGCTTTTGTTAACATCTTTTGTCCAGTCTCATGGTTATTTAACACATAAACGTGTTATTTAAAAAGTTTGTCTCGAGTGATCTCTCTACAGGAAATGACCCGGGGAGAGAGAAACCTTCAAGGTGTAAACACAGAGCTTTGTTAAAAAAAAAAAACTTTGTTTCTTGAGTATAGGAAAGGAACTGTCCTGATCTAGAAATGAAAGCTAACAGCCTGCCTTCAACTGAATCGAAAGGAACAGTTTTGAATTTTTATTTGAAAACAATACCTTTATGTGATGACAAGTAGGTGACAGACCATAAATCACATCTTTTATCTGTGTCTTTGTCTTTAGGCGCTGCTGGACAGGGTTTTACGGTTTCCTCTGAGTTAAACATCAGCTCGTGTCCCATTACATATTTTGGACAGAAGTACGAAAAACTCTACGTGAGTATTTGGGTATTTCAGAAAAATCTAAATTCCAACATAGTCAAAACAATTGTTTCCTCTGTTAAGAGAAAATCAGGTCCAGAGCAACTGGGCCCCTAAAGAGAATATAATAAGTCCTGGTTGGAATAGAAATATGGCTTAAAAATGGCCTCACAGTGAGGTCAGGGGTAACCAGTTAAAACTCAGCAGGGTCCGAATAAATAAAATCATCAACCAGTAAAGGTCGGGAGAGACAATTTTAGTATAATCTGTTACTTTAAACATAAATTTTAACACTAAAATAAAATGAGGTGTTTAGGTATCTTATTCTACTTTTAAATAAAAATAAAAAAATTTTTTTTTTTTACATTTACACTATCTAGTTTTTCTAAGAAGAGAACAATAGTTCAGTTTGGTATATAGACAATTTCCTTATTCACATCTTTGATGAAATACGAAAGAATTAGGGGGCAGGCTGGAGATAAACATTTTTCTATTTCAGGATATTCAAATGTCGTAACATTACGAGAGCCAGAGGTTTGTACGGGAATAAAGTCTCAAAATTACGAATAAAGTCTCTGTACCATGAGAATAAAGTCTGAAAAATAATCAGAATAAGTTATCATAAAAATTATGAGGAATATAGTCATAAGATTACCAGAATAAAAATGCAAAAAAAATACGAGAATAGTTGTAAAATTACGAGAATAAAAATTAAAATTAATATATATTTTGTGTTCAAGATGAAAATGCCCTGTGGAAGGCTTCAACCTGGAGTTTGAATGGAGATTGAATGATTCTGTTCATGGTGGAGAATCCTGCTTCACAGCAGCAGGTTGAGCCAAACATCCTCTAAATGT
>JAGKQL010000050.1:4510620-4542184 GCA_018398635.1 Cyprinodon brontotheroides | reverse complement strand
GTACCAATCGCAGGCAGCATAAGGGCACTAGATAGTCTATGTAATGCAGCCCTGTTCATGGGATCTGTTCCTTTTTTTTTTATTCTCCGTTAGTTTTCCATAAAGACAACTATTTTTGTTTCATCTCAGTTTGTAGGGCAGCTCTGTTGCTGCATTATCCAACTTTGTCCACCAGATGGCAATACAGGAACAGACTGGATGAGCTTTTCCTACCCTGGATCAGAAAGCCCCACTTTTCAATTTCAAGACAAAAAAAAAAAAAAAAACTACTAGAAGGAAGTCATGGGCCAAACTATTGGTTGAAATACAAACATTTCTAAAAAGATCCATTAACCTTGTAAAGTGTATAAAAATAGCAACAACTAAAGTGTTTTGGTTTTGTCTGTTTCCAAGGGGTTGTCACCATTCTTATTGTTTAGTTTCATTTCTGTAACATATCCCAAAAACCTCAAACTTATTTATTTGCAACCCAAACTTTGGGAATTGATGCTCCAGAACTGGAATATTATGTATTGATTTAACAAAGTACTTCAGTAACTGTTCATTTCACTTGTGTTTAGCCAAGTGTCTGATGTCAAATCTATTGTCATCTGTCAGCACAAGATCTGAAAAGCAGCTAATCTGATTCAAAAAAAGGCTTAGAAATCAAAGTCCAGATCTCAGCCTGGTGGGGAACTCTACAAACATTCAGGTAGATGAGGTAATGCCTGTAAGCTTTTGTAATGGTGTAGTTACTTTCTTGGAACCAGATTAAGTCTAAAGTTGTTGCTTCTCAAGGTTTTTAAAAAAAATCCAAGAGATTTTTGTTTTTAGTTGAACCATTGAGCTGAACTGGGAGAACTGGTTTCCAGGATCAAACTCTGAAGTCTGCAGATTCTGATTTAGCTGCTGAATAAAAGCTGAAACAGAAAAATCAAACTTTGTTCTAAGCTGTTCTCTGAAATACCAGGAGCTTCCTGCTGTTTCCTGCTTTCCTTGGATTCTGTACGGCTGCAGCATCTGGTCCCCTATGAGCCCAGTGCTCCCAGTTAGCCTCAGCATGCAGGCTCCTACAGGCCAGTCTGGGCCGGTACTGTCACTCCAGTGGACACCAGAGGGAAGGAGTCAGAACAGAACCAGAATATTTCAGATGATTAGCCCCGCCCACTGCTTTAATTTAGTCCTACAGTCTGTAACCCAGTAAACATCTAGAACCATCAGAACCACAGAATATAATAGCCACACATGTAGGTTTTTGGGCCACACATGTAGGTTTTTGGGGAGGGGGTCGTTACTGGAGGGCCACACCTTCTGATGACGTCCCCCACCCCAATTTTATTTTGCATTTTAGACACTTCCATCTACATCATTTTCACAACACACATCTATGTAGGGCATTTTCGGGTGGGGTGGGGGCTTTTATTTTATGGGCCTCACCACGGATCGGCCTCCTCCTCCATCCCCTCTCGCATCTAGACATTGAGGGTTCAGGGTTGTCGAAGGGGGGGGTGTGCTGGCACCGTCTATCTCCTGGAGGGGGGGTGGAGTGTGCCGGACACCCCCTCTTGGTACTCCCAGTTTTAATTACATCTGAGAGCAACACGCAACAACACCACACATTCGAGCTGGCGCAGTGAGGATCGGGGTCTTCTCACACCCCTGTTCTCCGGCTGCCAGCCTGGAGTCTGGGGCCTGGAGGAAGAGCAGGCCACCTGGTCCGTGGTTTTGGCTGGGGCTGGCTGCGGGGCCTAGGTGGCCTGCCGGTGGCGGGGCTGTCACCTCTGCTCTCCCCAAAGAAGGTTGGATGGAGGGGCATGAAGGGCCTGGCTGAAGGGGTTTTTTTTTTTTCTTCCGGGCGTTCTGGTTGGGTGGCCGGGCGCTGGGATGGGTGGGCCCCGGTCCCGGGGG
Organism: Cyprinodon brontotheroides; assembly: GCA_018398635.1. NCBI lineage: Eukaryota > Metazoa > Chordata > Actinopteri > Cyprinodontiformes > Cyprinodontidae > Cyprinodon > Cyprinodon brontotheroides. Next base: position 4,540,297 of record JAGKQL010000050.1, on the reverse strand, counting down.
CTCTTGCTGGGGGTCGTCCGTCCGTGTGTGCGGGTGGGGGCCGGGCTTGAAGCAGGAAAGAGATGGGTTGGTGTGGCGGTGTCGCCGCCCCCTCCCCTCACATCCGGATTTTAGGTTCACTTATGGGGTCATCCGATAGTCCACGGGATAAACCACCGGTGTCACCGGGTTTTTGGTCCTGGTATTATTGGATGTGAGTGTTATGTGTGAATGTGTGTCCGCGTTGTTATTTTCTTTCTTTATTATTATTATTATTATTTTATTCAATATTTTATTTTATTTTTTTTTTTCTTCTCTCTGTGGTACGAGTGGGGGGCACTAGGGAGTGGAAAGGCATGATTGAGATGGTGGGGTTTTTATTTTTTTTTTTTTTATATATATATTTTTTTTTATTTATTTATTTATTTATTTATTTATTTTTTTAATTTAATTTTTATTTTTTTTCTCCCAGGTTGGGGACTCAACCGCACCCTCTCCCAAATACATCTCAAGTCTCCGCTAAGTGCGGAGCCCATTCCCCCGTCCTGCTCTCCCTCCGCTGGCTGGCGTCGGGGCTCACCGGTGCACTGGTGGAGCTGGGGGTGGATGCCCGGGGGACTGCTGGCTCATTCCTGGCGGCCTCTCCGCTGGCCCCGGCCGGCCGGGGCTTTGCTGGGGCTCCTGTCTGGGGATCGGGTGCCCTTGGGGCCTCGGATCCCTGGGGCCTGGGACTGGATCCGCTTCGGGGTGGGGCTGGCTGTTGTTCGGGGATTTTCGGGGTCGGTGCCGGTGCCTTCGCTACGATGCCGGTCCCTGGGCGGTGTTTCTTTCCTATGCCGGTTCTGTGGTATCGGGTTCGGGGAGCTGCACGGCATGGTGGGGTGCGGGTCTTGGGCTCCTGTTTTGGGCTCCGGTTTTTCCGCTCGCACTTCTCCTCTTGCATATTTATTTTAATTGTAATTATTAATTTATTAATTGATTAATTAATAATTAATTAATTTATTTATTTATTTATTTTTTCTTTTTCTTCTTCTCCTCGGTGGGGAGCGGTTGCGGCCGGGTCGGTGTCTGGTGTCCACTGTCGCATTGTGGGGGCTCCTTTTTTTTTTTTTTGGGGGTTTGGCATGTCTGTTTTCTCGGGCGGGCGGGCTGGCTGGGTGGGTTGGCTGCTGGCGCCGCTGGTGTGTGGGGTCCGGGCGCAATCCCGCGCTGAGATGTTGGGGGCGGTCCGGGGCGGGCTGGCTGCGCTGGCTGGGTATTCGGGTGGGTTTTCCCTCTTGGAGGCATGGCGATGCTGCTCTGTTCCGCTGATCGCGGGGCGGGTGGGGCTGGGCGGGCGGGTGGGGGGCTTGGAGTGGCTATGGCCGGCGCGTGTTGGGGGCGGGGCCTGGTGCGGCGGCGGGGCGGCGGACGGCTGTGCTGCTTTGGCTTCGTCTGGTGGGGAGCGGCGTGATTCGCTCACGCTTGGCTTTGTGCTGCCCCTCAGGCTGCTTTTCTGCTCTCGGGGCTGATTCTGTGCGCGGTGTTGGCATCGGTCTTGGTGGGGTGGGGCTGGGCGCTTTTGGCCGGGGGCGCTTTGGGGGTCCTGCGGCGCTGGGCGGCGGTTCAGCGGGCGATGCTGTGGGCCGGAGCCGTATGGGCCGCCTGAGAGTGTTTTTCCTGGGTGGTGCGGTCGCTGTGGGTGTTATGGCCGGTCGCGGGAGCTTGGTGCCGGGGCGGGCATGTTTCGTGCTCTGTGGGGCTGGGGCGCTTCGGGTCGGCCCGTGGGGCTGGTAATCGTGCCCGCCCTACCGGGTGTGGTTGCTGCCGGGCGGGGCCCAGCGGACTGCCCCTCGCTGCCCCCGGGCGCCGGCATGGCGGTGGCTGAGGGGCTTCTTCGTGGCTGTCTCTCCTCCTCCCTTGGTGGGGGTCTGATATCCGGGGCTGGCCCCGCCTTGGGTGCCTTCGCTTCTGGGGTCCCTTTGGGCGCCTGGGGCTTTAGGTCTCCCGGCGCTGGACACAGTGCTCTGGGGTGTGCCTCTCCCTCTCCACAACCACTATTGAGCATTTTTTCTATGGTTAAAACTTTACATGCACAAGTTCACCCTCACAAACAACTACAGGTGCTAGGCTTCAGGTACTTAGTGTCATGATGGGTTCTCAAATGGAGACCCAGTTATGCAGAACACCACAAGGCGGACACGAGGATAAAAGTTTAACAGTTTATTAAAGCACAAACACAGAATGTACTGGAATCTGGTTCGGGCCTGGGTCCTGGTTTCACTGGAGTCTGCGTGAGAGACAGAGCTGTTATGAACTGCTGGCAGGGTTTGGTTTTCAAGTGAGCTCAGATAGTACCTTGAGGGTTCTTGAGTTATTCTCCTTGGGGGAGTTTCTGTTGGTTCTGGAGAAGAGTTTATCAGCAGAGTCCGTAGCTGCTTCAGCGTCTCACGTCTAGCCTCGTATTACAGACCTTGGTTTGGTTTTTCCAGCTCTAGTCCTGAGCTGCTTGGGGGTTCTCAGAAAGTCTTCAGGGTTTGGCTCAGAGGGTCGGCTTGGCAGGTTAGCTCTCCTAGAGCTTTCACAGAGGAGACTCGGGTTTCCTGGGAACACAGAGAGAGAAGTTAGAATCCAATCTGGATTCAAAGTCATGGAGATTCACAAGGAGCAAGGCTTTAGCGCTGACCAACTGGAACAACACTGCGGCGTTGAGGCAAGGTCTGAAGGCAGCTTAAGTAGTGGATCCTCTGATGGTCTTGATGAGCTGCACCTGTGCAGGAGGCTCCCTCAGAGGATCCACGGCGGACTCTGCTGGAGAAAGATGGGATTTTCTCCAGCTCCCAACAGTACCCCCCCCTCAACGACGCCCCTTGGCGGTCCGGAGGAAGTGGAAGGACAGGAACGCTCGCACTCCTCTATGAGTGCAGGGTCGAGGATACGCGAACCTGGGACCCACTGGACGATCTTCAGGTCCGTAGCCCTCCCAGTCGACGGCGAGGTACTGCCATCCGCGACCCCGTCCGACGGGAGTCCACGGCGCGGCGCACCGTGGAAGGCCGGATGGCCATCGACCTCCAGGGCGGGTGGTGGGGGGGAGTCGGACGGTGGGCACAGGGGGCTCGAGGAAACCGGTTTGATCTGGGAAACATGGACCATAATATTCTTTTAGAAAGACTTGAATATTTTGTTGGAATTAAAGGAACAGCACTAGACTGGTTTAAATCTTATCTATCTGATCGAATTCAGTTTGTTCATGTTAATGATAGATCTTCAACACGCTCAAAGGTTACCTGTGGAGTACCACAGGGATCAGTGCTAGGACCAATTCTCTTTACTTTATACATGCTCCCAATTGGTAGAATTATTAGACAGCATGGGATTAATTTCCACTGTTATGCTGATGATACCCAGCTATATCTGTCTATAAATCCAGATGAAGCTAACCCATTACATAGATTACAGGCATGTCTTGAAGACATAAAAACCTGGATGACTCTTAACTTTCTGCTTCTGAATGCAGACAAAACAGAAGTTATAGTCTTTGGACCAGAGTCTCTGAAAAAGAAACTGATTAGCCAGTCACTTCATTTGGATGGGATTAAACTGATTTCAGATAATAAAGTAAAAATCTTGGTGTTATTTTTTGATCAGGACCTGTCATTTAAATCCCATATCAAAAGAGGTTTCTAGAATTTCCTTCTTTCATCTGAGGAACATTGCAAAAATTAGAAATATCCTGTCCAGGGTGATGCTGAGAAACTAGTCCATGCATTTGTTACTTCAAGGCTGGACTATTGTAATTCTTTACTATCAGGAAGTCCACAAACTATAGTTAAAAGCCTTCAGCTGATCCAAAATGCTGCAGCCAGAGTTCTAATGAAAATTAAAAGAGAGATCATATCTCGGCCTATCCTGGCTTCTCTTCATTGGCTTCCTGTTAAATCAAGAATAGAATTTAAAATCCTCCTTCTCACATATAAAGCCTTAAATGGCCAAGGCTCCATCTTATATCAGAGATCTGATTGTTCCTTATGTTCCTAACAGAGCACTTCTCAATCTGCAGGTTTACTAGTGGTTCCTAGAATTTCTAAAAAAGTAGAATGGGAGGCAGATCTTTTAGTTATCAGGCTCTCTCCTGTGGAACCAACTACCAGTTTTAGTCCATGAGGCAGACACCCTGTCTACTTTTAAGGCTAGGCTTAAAACTTTCCTTTTGATAAAGCTTATAGTTAGGGTGGCTCAGGTTATCCTGCTGAGCTATCTCTATAGTTATGCTGCTATAGGCTTAGACTTTTGGAGGACATAGGGACCCCCATTTCATCATTCTGCTTCATTCTCTCTCTGTTCTCCTATTCTGCAGAATCTGTTAGTTCAATCTCTAACCTTCTGCTCTCTCTGCTTTTCCTCAGAGTAGCTTTGCCTCGTCTGTTCCTGTTTGGCTGTGATGTCATCCTGGAAAGAAACATCAGCTGTGCTGCTTCTATCAACACCCTTGTTTATAGATGTTGGAGATCGGCCTGTTTTCCAGTGTGGTCCTGTTTCTCTGACCGTGACTGAGTGGATGTGCTCTCGTCCTCTGGCATGGGAGCTGCCTTGAGCTCGTCTGCCTGGCTGTGTGTTTCCTGGACGGGCCGCTTCTACAGCTGCTTTTTGTATTTCTGCTTCTGTCTCCTTGAACCCCAGTCGGCCTCGCAGATGGCCGTTCCTCACACTGAGCCTGGTTCTGCTGGAGGTTTCTTCCTGTTAAAAGGGGAGTTTTTCCTCTCCACTGTCGCTACAAGCATGCTTAGTGTGAGGGGGATTGTATTTGAGTCAATGAGTCAATGCAATCAACTGGTTTTCCTTAGATAGAAAACTTTGTATCAATTTGACTGTATGATCTGTTGAACTGTAAAGTGCCTTGAGATGACATGTGTTGTGAATTTTGGCGCTATATAAATAAACTGAATTGAATTGAATTGAATTGAAAGTGGGATGGATAATGGAGGGACTGGGGAAGTTGCAGACGAACAGAGAGGAGGGGTTGATGATGCGAGAAACTTTGAAAGGCCTAATGAATCTCGAGAGTTTTCGAGACATCCTCTTGAGGGGGATGTCTCGAGTGGAGAGCCAAACTTCTTGGCCCACAGAATACTCAGGGGCGGGGCGTCTTTTAGGTCAGCGAAACGCTTGACTGACTCGGTTGACTGGTTGAGTGTGGCGATTGTCTCCCTCCAAATCCTCTGGCAGCGACGGATGTGATGGTTAACGGACAGCACCGATATCTCTCTCTCATCTGCAGGGAAAAGAGGTGGCTGGTGTATCCGAGACTGACCTGGAACGGGGACTGTCCAGTGGGATGCAGAACGGAGAGAGTTGTGGGCATATTCTATCCACGGGAGGCTTGACTCCAATCCACGGGGTTGTTGGAAGTGAGACGGTGGAGGGTGGATTCCAGTTGCTGGTTCATGCGTTCTGTCTGGCCGCTTGATTGAGGATGGTAACCTGAAGTGAGAGATGGTTTGCAGCCGAGAGCAGAACAAAAGCCTTCCATACCTGCGAGATGAATTGTGGACCTCTGTCCGATAGAATTTCCTGGGGAATGCCATGAAGTCGGAAAACATGTTTTATTAACAGCTGGGCTGTCTGGGAAGGCCGTGGGAAGTTTCTGAGGGGAACCAGATGGCAGGACTTCGAAACGATCAACAATGGTTAAAATAGTGGACATACCTCGGGAGACAGGGAGGCCGGTGACAAAATCTATAGCTATATGAGACCATGGACGCGAGGGAACAGGAAGTGGTTGAAGCAGGCCAGAAGGAGGTTGGTGTGAGGCTTTGTTGCGGGCACAGGTGGGGCAAGCCAACACATACTCCTTAACGTCTCTGTGGAGTTTGGGCCACCAGAAGCGCCTGGAGATGAGAGCTATAGTCCTACTCACTCCTGGATGAGCGGTGAATTTGGCGGCGTGCATCCACTGGATGAGACGGGACCTGACTGAAGATGGGACATATGTAATGGTTAGGCGGACCGGTACCTGGGTCTGGTTCTGTGGCTAGGGCAGAATTGATGAGGTCCGATATCTCCCAGTTGACCACTCCTATGGTACACGAAGCTGGGAGGATGGGTTCAGGTGTCTCAGGATGATCGACGGAGTAGAGACGAGAGAGAGAATCGGGCTTCACGTTCTTGGATCCGGGTCTGTAGGAAATGATAAGGTTGAAACGTGAGAAGAAGATTGACCACCTGGATTGGCGAGGATTTGCCTGTTTAGTTGACTGGATGTGAGCCAGATTCTTGTGGTCTGTCCACACGAGAACTGGATGCTCAGCTCCCTCCAGCCAATGCCTCCATTCTTCCAACGCCAGCTTAATAGCCAGGAGCTCACGGTCGCCCACGTCATAGTTCTGTTCAGCTGAAGAAAGCCTACGGGAGAAGAAAGCACAGGGGTGTATCTTTTGATCAGAGTCGAGCCTTTGGGAGAGAACCGCTCCAACTCCGGAATCAGAAGCATCCACCTCTAGGATGAACTGTTTAGCTGGATCAGGTTGAATTAGAACAGGAGCTCTGGAAAACAAGGATTTTAGTTTTTCAAATGCTGTTTGAGCCTCGGGGGTCCACTGAAAGGTTCGTTTGATGGAAGTAAGAGAGGTTAATGGAAGGGCGGTTTGACTGTAGTTTCTTATGAATCGACGATAGAAGTTAGCGAATCCTAAAAACCTGGCCAGTCTAAAAACAGCTTTGATCTTATCCTCAGAAGGTTTAACCTGGCCGCCCTCGAGCACAAACCCCAAAAAGGTGACTGACGGTTGATGGAATTCGCACTTCTCGGCTTTCACGAACAGCTTATTCTCCAGTAGTCTCTGTAAGACAAGGCGAACATGTCTCTTGTGTTCATTGAGGTCCTTGGAATAAATGAGAATGTCATCAATGTACACAAAAACAAACACGTTGAGGAAGTATCTCTGAGAACATCGTTTACTAGGGCCTGGAAACAGGCAGGAGCGTTGGTTAAACCAAAGGGCATTACCAGATATTCGGTTGGCCCAAAGGAGTCTTAAAGGCAGTCTTCCATTCATCGCCCTCTCGTATCCTCAGAAGATGATAGGCGTTTCTTAAGTCCAACTTAGTAAACACTGTAGCACCCTGTACAGGTTCAAAAGCAGAAGCAAGAAGAGGCAATGGGTATTTATTTTTAATTGTGATCTGGTTCAAACCCCGATAATCAATGCATGGCCTCAGGGAACCATCCTTCTTGCCCACGAAGAAGAAACCTGCACCCAACGGAGAGGATGAAGGACGAATAATTCCAGCAGCTAATGATTCGTTGATGTATTTTTCCATAGTTTCTCTTTCAGGCTTGGAAATGTTATACAGTCTGCTGCTTGGAAGAGGAGCACCAGGTAAAAGTTCAATGGCGCAATCGTATGGTCTGTGTGGAGTGTAGGGACGTAGCACTGACCTTACTGAAGACAGGGGGCTAAGTCATGGTACTCAGAGGGAACTGAAGAAAGGTCAGGAGAGTCCATCTCCCCCACACCTCTAGGAGGCCCCACCATAGGGGCAGCAGAACGAAGGCATGTTTCGTGGCACGTAGTGGACCATGATTCCAGGAGACGTTTAGTCCAGTTAATGTGAGGGTTATGTTTCTCCAACCACTCAAACCCGAGGACCAGCGGGGAACATGCAGAGGGAAAAACAAAGAAGGTTATTGTCTCTCGTGGTTACCTGATAGAAGTAGCTCGAGGGGCTGGGTTTGGTGGGTAACACGGTGGAGTCTTTTTCCGTCGATGGCTGACACACAGAGAGGCTGAGAGAGGGGAATGGTCTTTATGTGAAGTTGCTGGACGAGGTTAGAGTCTATTAAGTTACACTCACAGCCTGAGTCGATGAAGGCGGAAAAAGAGAGACTCTGGTTATCACAGAAGAGGGTGGCTGGAAGCAACAAACGAGGAGATTTTGTTGTGTTAATTTGGCCCGCCAGACTCACTCAGATCCACTGGCGGGCCCCGGCTTTTGATCTTGCCGGGCAGGAGGCGATAAAATGTCCACTCTCGCTGCAGTAGATACATAGTTTACTTAGGAATCGCCTCTGTCTCTCCTCAGGAGTGAGCCTAGTGTGTCCCACCTGCATGGGTTCGGAGTCCCCTTCTCCCGAATGAGAGGCCTGAACAGGCAATGGACGAGACTGGGGCTTAGACCTCTGAGTGGGCATCTGCTCTGTAGAGGGAGAACACACAGTCACGTTAAGAGGGGCAGGAGAGAAATTACTCTGCTTCTTAGAACTGTTTCTGGCTCGAATCCTATTATCAAGTCTAATGGAGAGGCGAATTAAATCCTCGAGGGAAGCAGGTTCGTCGAGGGTTGCTAGTTCATCTTTAATCTGTTCATTTAATGCCATGAAAAAAGGCTCCTTTTAAGGCGCTTTGGTTCCATCCGGAAGCTGCCGCCTTAACCCGGAAGTTAATTGAGAAATCTGCCACCGAAGAATTTCCCTGTTTAAGGTTGAAAAGAGCTCTGGAATCAATAGTTTGGTCAGTCTCCTGGTTGAAGACCTGGGTAAATTCAGCTATGAAATCAGAAAAATGGCAGTTTAAACTGTCGTCGATGGCAAATCTTGCCTGAGCCCATTCCAAGGCTTTTCCTGTTAACTGAGAGAGAATGAACGTTATCTTCTTGTGATCTGTGGAAAAGCTACCAGGAGAATTCTGAAAAATCAACCGACACTGGAATAAAAATCCTTTGCAATCTTTCATGTTACCGGAGAATTTCTCTGGAAGACTAGGGTGGAACTCTGATGACGTCACAGGTTGTGACCTCGGGGGAGGGACTGGACCCGGAAATGGTTGCTGTACAAACGCAGCATTAGCGCTGTTGAAGTAATTTACGTAACTTTGGATAGCTTGATTCTGTCTTTCAATGTGGGTGTTTAACTCACGTAGAGCCAGGCCATGTCCATGGATTTGGGCAGCCTGTTCCTCTAATCGACGGAGTTGGTGATCTGCTGGGCCTTGAGTTTGGCCGCAGTGTTCTGTCATGATGGGTTCTCAAATGGAGACCCAGTTATGCAGAACACCACAAGGCGGACACGAGGATAAAAGTTTAACAGTTTATTAAAGCACAAACACAGAATGTACTGGAATCTGGTTCGGGCCTGGGTCCTGGTTTCACTGGAGTCTGCGTGAGAGACAGAGCTGTTATGAACTGCTGGCAGGGTTTGGTTTTCAAGTGAGCTCAGATAGTACCTTGAGGGTTCTTGAGTTATTCTCCTTGGGGGAGTTTCTGTTGGTTCTGGAGAAGAGTTTATCAGCACAGTCCGTAGCTGCTTCAGCGTCTCACGTCTAGCTCATACAGACCTTGGTTTGGTTTTTCCAGCTCTAGTCCTGAGCTGCTTGGGGGTTCTCAGAAAGTCTTCAGGGTTTGGCTCAGAGGGTCGGCTCGGCAGGTTAGCTCTCCTAGAGCTTTCACAGAGGAGACTCGGGTTTCCTGGGAACACAGAGAGAGAAGTTAGAATCCAATCTGGATTCAAAGTCATGGAGATTCACAAGGAGCAAGGCTTTAGCGCTGACCAACTGGAACAACACTGCGGCGTTGAGGTAAGGTCTGAAGGCAGCTTAAGTAGTGGATCCTCTGATGGTCTTGATGAGCTGCACCTGTGCAGGAGGCTCCCTCAGAGGATCCACGGCGGACTCTGCTGGAGAAAGATGGTATATCTCGTACCATGTCTTTTGGTTGTGCTGTTCTTTTTTTTTCATCTCATTGCAGGTGATGAAGCAGACTGAAAATGATTTGTCATTGTCTCCTTCCTATCTCCTCTTTCTTTCATCTTTTGTCCTTTTTTTTTTTTTTTTTCCTTTGCCTTCTTCTTCTTCTGTTTTTCTGCTCTACTTACATTGCAGTGTCCATATGAACTGTAAAACTCCCTGCATAATTATAATAAAGCAATATATATACATGAAACAAGTGGAGCAGTATGGCAATTGCCATACCGCTACACTTGTGAAAGTAAAATCTGTTGGGCTCCTTTTGGCATCAAGACAATTATTCTTATTGCCACCTTGCCCCAGACACAGGACACTGTAAAAAAAAAAAAAGAACCACAGAATATCTCCTGGACCCATGATCCATAGTAGAAAGAGCGTCAGCAGTTTAGGATCAAAGATGTCATTTTATGGACATCTCTGATAAATAAAGAGCTAAATGTCCTAGATTTGGACCAAATAGCTCAGATGGTAAAGCTGAGTTCCTGGAATAAAACAAAAACTTTCCTTCACTCAAACCATCCACATATTTCAAAATCCCTACCTCCATGTTTTAAACCTTTCTGCTGGTTTAGAATCACTGAGATCTGGAAGAGGATTGGTTAGATCACAGCAAGAATTGATTAACTGCTTAAAGCTCCTGATTGAAAAACTGTTGATGTATTTTCTATTTTTTGAATCCATTCAATGAAAAAACAACTAAAACTCCAGAAATATCTTTCAAACACAACAAAAACATTTCAGCTTCAATGTGAACTTGGGGATTTAGAGCTCAGGTTCCTGTAAATTAAAAGAAGAGCAGATTCATTCCTTTCACCTATCCTGTAAAAAGGGGCGGAGCCTCAGGTGAGCCAGGTAAACACTGAAGGTCTGAACTTTGAGCAACAGTAAAGAAAAGAGCACATAGACCTGAACCAGGGTGAGTGTTTGCTGCTCATTCTTCCTGTCTCCCTCATAGGGTTCCGACTGGGTTCTCTTTGTTTGGGATGTTTGGATGAAACCGGAACCAGAACTCAGCCTGGCTCTGCTTCAGCTTCAAGATGGAGAGGAACTAAATCTGATTTTTGTTGGGTTTTAATCCAGAAAAATGTGAGTTTAAAAGATTAAAAGGAAATGATCAACTCAGAGACAGGGTTTTGTGATGTCAGCGTCTGCCGAGGGGAGAGAAGCTGCTGGCTCGGAAAACCAGCACCTTGTCACACAGATCCCTTCATAGCAAAGCCTTTTATTAACAGTTTACAACATCAAACAGGCGGGCCTAAAACAGAAGACCCAGTAATGATTGTCTGGGAGGATGCAGGTAACAAGATAGTGTGAATTGATCAACTGGCTGGATGGAAGTCACACAACCGTGTGATTCTGCCTCATGACCTACTAGGGGTCATAAAAGTTTATGACCCTTCTGGTTGAATCACAGGATAGTTATCACTCTAACAATTTCTTTCAGGAACTGTGAGTTTCCTTTATTTCTAAATCTGTAACCCAGATAGAAACTGAGTTTGCTGATAGAAAGGAACATTTTAATCCTCCAGGTTCACAGTATTGCGTCCAGCTGGTACCAGTAGGCATTCACCATTCACCCCCAGCTTAGATATCAGGGGGATTTAATAGGTATTTGGAAGGAAAGGAATATATTTATAATCCTGTATTTTATTTCAGCCATATAAACTTTGCTGTAAAATATTCAACATTAAACAAAAAGATTTAGTATAAATTAACTTGGTTTGAATGAAAAAAAATATTGGCAGTGATGACTGGAGAATAAAAAACAAAAAACACATTTCATCCAAGCTGCTCTTTGCCAAACACTTAACAGCCGATTCTCCTCCACTTCCTCTGCAGGAATCAGAAGTGATCTAGAATCCAGACGTGAATCTGAAGAGGCAGATCGCTGAGCAGCATCAGTGGGGATAAGCAGCCTGCTGGGAAAACTATAAAATATGTTGAGCTGTCTGCGAGTGCAGGAGGATGAAACAATAGAACAGGTTATATACATTCACAAAGTTAGAGATTAGATTTAGTTTATAAACTGCAGACAAATTTAGCTGAACTGATTTAGAAGGAAGAAGGAATCAGATCCTGTGTGATCCTTGTTGAGATCAGGAGACATTTGATGCTTTTCTATTAATAAGGTTTGTGGAAGATGGGAAAGATTTTGGTAATAAATGGTTCCCTACTGCTGCTATTTATAATATTATCATTTAAAATGTTTAAATGTTGTAATAAATGTAAAATATATGAAATAGTTTTAATCAACACTCCATAAAAATATCAGCTGATGACAAATTCCATCATTATGTCTCCTTGAAGATAAATATGTCCATTAAATGTTGAGTCTGAATATTACTGAATGTCCTTAAACGCATCATGTTCAGTCCCAGTCAGAGATAAACTCACTCGACTTCCTGTAAATGAGGGTGGAAGGGGCTTCCTGGTTCTCATGTTTATTTGAAGCAGGTAAAGAACAGGAAACAGAAGCTCAGGGTCCATTTGGTCTCTGAAGAAAAGGAGGATTAAAACAGCTTTCTGTCAGAAATTAAAGGTAAAATCACATTTGATTCTAACTTTCTTGTTTCTTAGTGAGTTTTTCTCTCTTTCTGCTGATTGCTTCTTGTTCTGTAGAGGAACAAAGATCCTCTGCTCTTTGTTCACATGAAGGTTGCTGTGTTGCTTCCTGTCAGGGCCGCCCCTGCCTAAATGTTCAACATGCAATGTGTGCAGAGCCTCATCTTCCAATAGGGACACAATAGCTACGTTTACATGTGCAAAATTTCCCCGATCCGATCCAAACCTTGGTTGATCGGAAATTCAAAATCTCCTTACATGGACACTAAATGAAATGATCCGATCATGACGTGTGTATACATGTACAGCATGCGCAGAACTGTGTACTTCCGCTTTAGCAGTAGAAGAAGAAACCGGCTTTTGACAACGGCCTATTTCCCATCATTTCATTCATTTGATCATAGAACTCAAAGCAGGCTGGGTCAGACCCACTTTTGCAGTTTTGAGTTTTGGCTTTGTAATGGGCCGCTTTCAAACTCTTCCATCGATTTTTTATCTGGTCGATACTTCTGTCAATTCCTGCTTCCTGCAGCTTTAAATGAACTTGAGTGTATAAGTCGGCGTTCCTAGACTTTCTGCCATCAAGGCGCTCAATTATGTTGAGCTCCCTTAAGGTTTCAAGCAAGAAACAGGTGTCGGTGACAGACCACTTCGACTTTCCTGCCACCATGTTGTTCACCAACAAGAGCGAGAGCGACCGGTGGTTTCCCTGTTGTTGACAAGGCGGAAAAATGTCACGCTGACGTCGCACACATGCGCAGTGAAGATTATTTTTTACTCTTAAGATCCGAATGGTGTTTACATGGACGCCAATCAGAATGGCGTGGCAAAACCACCTCTATCTTTCGAATTAAATTATTTCCTCGATCGACCTAATCGGATTAGAATCTTTCAGTCTGACATGTTTACATGAAACATTTTTGATCTGATCAGGCCTTCAATCCGACATTATTTGTGTCCATGTAAACGTAGCTATTTAGCGAGCGGTAGCGCATAATGTGCAATGAATGCGCGCTGTTGGCCATTGGGGAGAGAAAAGAGAGCAGCTGGAATCTGATGATTGTCAGCATCTGACCAATCAGATCGTAATCGTAAATTAGATTCTGATTTTTAATTTAGTGATTTGCACGTTGTTACCTTGTAGTTTGTATTTTTAACTTCCAAACTTCTGTTGTCAAAGATGAAGCATGAGAGTTGTTGTGATTCTATAGGTAAATTCTATTCCCAGCCCGCTGGGAATTTATTTTTCTGATACTTTAAGATGTTTATTGCCCTCCCCTGTAGTGGTGGTAAAATATCTTATTTAATCAGATATTATTTCAGCTGTTATATGTTGCTTATGACACACAGTCCTACTAACTGTGTGTTAGAACAATAAATGAAATAGTGATTCGAGCTTTAATCATGGTCAAACAGTTATTTCTGCACATACATGGAATAAATTCACCACAACTTCTGTTCAAAATATAAGATTTTATTAACAAAAATCATTCAGCTCCAAGTCAAACATATTTCAGTTTAACACTCTCAACTAAGACTAGTAAAACTCAACTAAACTAAACTAACTACTATGTACAAAGAGGAAGGGGAAAACGGTTGAAAACCATATTACAGTTTAAGATGGATTCTGTGTTTGAAACCAAAGTTTATCTGGAATAATTTGGAAAGTGATCAAATTAGCTTTTCACTAATTTTAAAGAAATTGGAATGTTTTTAGACCAATTCACAATGCAAATCCATGAGGTGAATAAAACATTATTTGGCCAAATAATGTTTTATTAAATGATTTGCTTAATCAAGAACCAATAACCTTTAGCTAAATGATTCTTTACCCTTTTTGAAATAGCTAGCAGCGAATAGACATCAGGATTCCACTAAATGACTCTTGGTCATACTTGGTAATGGAAATGTAATGAGCATCTGAGGAACACATGAACACTAATGTTATATCAGTGTTTAAATATTTAGTGAATAAAGCTTGTCTAAGCTTCAGCAACAGCTCAACACATATTCCTGTAGTATAGCATAGCATGCAGTCCATTCTTTAGCATCAATTAGCATTGTCTTTACTCAGCAGTAAACACACGATATGATTAGCATCATCAAAAGACACATTGCTTGTTCTGTCCCTAATCATGCCAGACCTGCAAACCTTTTTCCATGTCCATTTGGAAAGCTTGAGTTTCATCCAGTTTTGCAGCTCTGCAGTCAGGGATTCCTTTGTCTCAGTCTCACAGCAGGGGTCCCCTCAGTCTCACCCCCAAGGATATTGTTCTCATCCAGTTTGGCTCTGTAAGTTCTGAAACTCAAGAGAAATGTGTTGCAAAAGTTCTGTTTGCAGCAGTTTGGTTCTGAAGAGTTCTGACTCATCCTTGATGGTTCTGGGGATCTGGTTCCCCTGGGGCCTGCATCTCCACTGTCGGCCACAGTGGGCCCCAGCTTTGAGCGCAGGAGCAGAAGGGACCAGGAGAGAGGTGCTGCAGCAGAAGAGCAAAAGAGCGAGGCAAAAGAGACAGAATCCTGTGTGCTCTGTGGTTTTCTCTGTCCTCACAGGGTGGGGGGTAGTTTTTCACACCTCTGGTGGCTCCCATGTGACTGCTTTGGCTGAAAAAGGGGGGCTGCAGAAGTCCCCCAGCTGTTATTCACCAAAGCTGCGTTTTCTTCTCTGGTCATCCTATCAGGATGAAATATGGACACTGGTTCCCAATGTCCAAAAAGTATAATCATGGCATATGGCACAACAGAGTTAACATGTAATGTATGAGTTGATAGGATATTAACACAAATTTCAAATGTTCTCACTTTATTCCCTTACACTTAACAATTAAGATAAATATATTTTTATTGACAGTTAAAAATAAAACTTACCCCATATCTTCACTCCAGTATTTTATGATCAAACATGTATTGTGAACAACAAATGAGCACCGCTGCTGAGCACAGCCTGCTGCTGCCGCCACAGGCTCCCTGTCTGTGGTGTCCATGCTCTTTCTGTTCCACTTGAATCAGCTGAAGGTCAGTCAGTGACAAACGCTGTAACCATGGACTGCAATGTTTATGGAGATACTGGAAATGGGTTTAAAAGTCATCTAACCGCACAAATCTTTTCTGCACAAATCTTCACTAACGTTGCACTAACCATTCAGTCTATTTGCAGAGTTTTTTACGTGGGTGGGGTGTCAGCTTCACGCAGCTGCGCGATCGAGTCCTATCATGAAAAAGGTTCATTGTGCGACCTGAGTAACGCGCAGTATAGTAACGGGGAAGTGTCTGCAATGGTAACGGCGTTATAGTTACAGTCAAAGTAATTAGTTAGATTACTCGTTATTAAAACAAGGTAACGGCGTTAGTAATGCCGTTACTTTCAACGCCGTTAGTCCCATCACTGATTACCAACTACACTGCTCAAAAAAATTAAAGGAACACTTTGAAAACACATCAGATGTCAATGGGGAAAAAAATGATGCTGTTTATTTATACTGATATAGACTGGGTGATTTGTTAGGAACAAAAGGATGCCACATCATTTGATGGAAATGAAAATGATCAACCTACTGAGGGCTGAATTCAAAGACACCCCAAAAATTACAATGAAAAAATGATGCGGCAGACCAGTCCATTTTGCTGAATTTCCATTGCAGCAACTCAAAATGGTATTAAGTAATCTGTATGGCCCCCACATGTGTGTATGTATGCCTGACAACGTCGGTGCATGCTCCTAATGAGACGATGGATGGCATCCTGGGGTATCTCCTTCCAGATCTGGACCAGGCATCACTGAGCTCCTGGACAGTCTGAGGTGCAACCTGGGGGCGTCGGATGGATCGAAACATAATGTCCCAGAGGTGTTCTATTGGATTTAGTTCAGGCGAGTGTGGGGGCCAATCAATGGTATCAATTTCTACATCCTCCAGGAACTACCTGCATAGTCTCGCCACATGAGGCCGGGCATTGTTGTGCACCAGGTGGAACCCAGGACCCACTGCACCAGCATAGAGTCTGACAGTGGGTGCAAGGATTTCGTCCCGATACCTAATGGCAGTCAGAGTACGGTTGTCTAGTCTGTATAGGTCTGTGCGTCCTTCCATGGATATGCCTCCCCAGACCATCACTGACCCACCACCAAACTGGTCATGCTAAACTAGGGCTGGACGATATAGAAAAAAAGCTTATCAATAAAAAAAAAAATGCATATTGATCGATATAGATAATTATTGAAAAGATTTGAAACCATATTTTATGTACACCTCTGCCTGGACTTTTTATGATATTGCTAAATGATTTAATTTTAATAAAGAACACAAACACAGACTTCCAATTAAATATTTATTTAAGCAACTTTTTTAACCATAACAGAATTATTTTAAAGAAAAATAACTTAACAGACCTGAGTTATGTAAAATACTGACAAAGAATAAAGTAAAGTGACCAGAAAAGTGACCAAGATAAATATAACAAATAAATAAATAGAATACCCTATTTGGGTGGGAATAGTCCACCACCAGCTTGTGGTAATTAAAAGATTGTAGGACTAGGCTACCATGTAAACTCCACTCAACAAGAACAAAAACCCAAACAAAATCAACTCACCCTTTAGCCTAGCATTTCTATGGGGTATTTTTTCTCACCCCTATTCTTCTAGAGGTGCTGCTGGCACCTCGTTATGGTTCAGCTTAGTTTCCTGCTTTAACCTGAGTTATTACTTTGAAGTTGCTGGCCCCTCAGCATTTTTCTCTCAACTGTTAGAACTACGTGGGAAACTGCCCAGAACTGAAATATATATATATATATATATATATATATATATATATATATATATATATATATATATATATATATATATATATTATTTATTTTATTTTTTCGAAATTCCTGAAGATTCCTCGGAAGAGAGCCGCGCCGGGGCCTACACAGCTCGTACTCCTGCGCGGTGTGAGCGGCTGAGATGATTAAAAAAGTTGGTTGTGTTATCAGACTTCGTTTTCACTGGTTCCCTACACATTTTACAGATGACTGTGGTTTGTTTTTGGTCCGACTTGCCATGACCGAATATACTGCCAAACTGGCGAACTACAAAAACCCTTCTTTGGAACAATTTCCTCCGCCTCTCCTAGATGCACATCTTCATGTGTGCTCTGTGTTGTGGTTTGGAGAAGGCGGCACTTTGTGACGGCATGCCTGGGTCCGCAATTGCATTAAGATTAGTTAGGAGGAAGTAGTGACTAGCATAAACCTACATGCTAGGCTACAATGAGAAGGAAGGAAAACAAGCGCTTTCTTTATCTAACTTTTTATCGACCTCTTTTTTCTATTGCGCCACACGCCTATCGATCGATATATATCGCTTTTGAATTATCGCTTTCAGCCCTATGCTGAACCATGTTACAGGCAGCATAATGTTCTGAAGTCTGAAGTCTGTTTCTGATTGTTTGTTCAGAGACATTTACACCAGTGGCCTGTTTGAGGTCATTTTGTAGGGCTTCTGCAGTGCTCCTCCTGCTCCTTCTTGCACAAAGGAGCAGATAGCCGTCCTGCTGATGGGTTGTAGACCTTCTACGGCCCTGTCCAGCTTTCCTGGAGTAACTGCCTGTCTCCTGAATCTCCTCCATGCTCTTGAGATTGTGCTGGGAGACACAGCAAACCTTCTGGCGATGGCACATATTGATGTGCTATCCTGGAGGAGTTGGACTGCCTGTGCAACCTCTGTAGGGTCCAGGTAGCGCCTCATGCTTACAGCAGTGACAGTGACCCTAGCCAAATGCAAAACTGGTGAAAAAGAGTCAGAAAAGATGAGGAGGGGAAGAAATGTCAGTAGCCTCCATCTGTAAAACCATTCCTGTTTTGATGGTCATCTCATTGTTGCCCCTCTAGTGCACCTGTTAATTTCAATAACACCAAAGCAGCTTAAACTGATTAACAACCCCTGTCTGCTACTTACGTGACCAAGTCAATATTCAATATATACCAAATCAATAATCAATATAAGTTTAATTAACTTGATGCTATACTCTGATTACAAAGTGTTCCTTTCATTTTTTTGAGTAGTGTATAGGCACATCTTTATTTGTTACAGTTATACAATAAATGTTTTACCTCTTTTCAGTTTATACTATTAGTTATTGTTATGTTTGTCTAGCATGATGGTCCATAAGGAAACCATACAGTTGTTTTAAGTTTGGAACGTTTCTGTATGTATATAAGTTATAACAATTTAGCAAGGATCAGACTGGGAACAATTTTCCATCTACATCGGCCCAACAATGAAACCATGAAAGCTCAGCGGTGTGTCAGCATTCACTGCCAGTCTAGGTGGCATGTGGGCAATGAAATGGAATAATGTAAACGGATGCAGAACCCGATCATGCACCGCAACATATTTCTGCAAAATATTCAAACATAAATTTGCCAAATATAAGAGGAACATCGTAGTTTGGTTTAAAGAAAGCATTTTAGTTTTATTATAATTTAGTCTGTGGCAAGGATTTTACTGTTTGAAGAAATAGAAAATTACACCATATGCCAACCGTCACCAGGATGTGCATGACAAGGAAGGACTATATATACTGCATGCATCATTTAGGTAGTTAATATTGTGTTAGTTCTTCAGGTCCTTGGTTTTATTTACTGTCACTGGGAGGTGCTTCAGTGTTGGAGCCGGTATGATTCAAGGAGGGCCGGCCCTCACATGATGAAATTAGAACCGTCCCTGCAGGCAAACGCCCAGTATCACAGGTTACCAGTCGGAGCCTGAAGTCAGCCAATACATGCTAGAGCAGAGGAAATAACGTCTCTGTGGCTTCTTTATTCACTTATCCCCCTTTTCAGGGCTTTTACACACATGATGGGATTTAGCTTTCTGCTTTACAGGACACTAACTGGACCTGAACCAGTGGGAACTTACTGGTTCTGGTTTCTCTCTCAGTCTGACTGAAGTCCAGAGGATGGAAGATTGGGATCTAAAGGAGGACAGAGCAGAACCTCCAGGATCCAGCTGTCCATCTATGAGTGACAGATCCAAAGAAGGAAAACCTCCAGATTTGAGAGCAGAACCTGGACCCTCAGACATAAAGTAAGGAACCAGTTTCTAACTGATCCATGTGACTCTATAGAGATAGAACCTCTAAAATCTGAACTGGTTGATCTTCAGCATCTAAATCCAAAGTTCTTCAGTTTTTCTTTCAGCTTAAAGCTAAATAAACATGAAGAATGTCAGTCAGTAAATCAGTAGAGTTTGAATGAAGGCCTGAGAATCAATGAAACCAGAACCAACCAAGAATCTGAGAAGCAACCAAGTACAGAGATGCTCTCTAAAGCTTCTGGACCAAAGGAGGTTCTGGACTGGGAACAGAGCTTCTTCTTCTCTGGTTTTTATCTCAGAGTTTCTCACTGTTGTGTTCAAAAGGAACTATTTTCTGTGTAGTAATACGGCAGTAATTAGCCGCGCACTGCGCGTAGTGATACAATGTATACCTATAGGAATGAAGGCTGTATCAGTTATGAACCATTTCAAGTAACCATTAAAGTTCCCCAAACGGCACGCTGCTTTCCCCGTCTATTTTGTTGATGAGAACACAACACTCACTGATTGATGTGATCTGAATAACAACATGTTTGTGTTTCAGAGGTCAGAACCACAGACAAAGAGCAGAACCTCCAGGATCCAGCTGTCCGTCTATGAGGAGTGACAGGTCCAAAGATTCCAACCCAGACTTCAGTGCAGAACCTTGACCCTCAGACATAAAGCAAGGAACTAGTTTCTAACTGATCCATGTGACTCTATAGAGATAGAACCTCTAGAATCTGAACTGGTTGATCTTCAGCATCTAAATCCAAAGTTCTTTAGTTTTTTTTAAGCTTAAAGCTAAATAAACATGAAGAATGTCAGTCAGTAAATCAACAGAACTAACCAAGAATCTGAGAAGCAACCAAGTACAGAGATGCTCTCTAAAGCTTCTGGACCAAAGGAGGTTCTGGACTGGGAACCCTGGACACAGCTAGGGCTGCAACAACGAATCGATAAAATCGATAAAAATCGACTTTAAAAGCCGTAACCAATTTCATCATCGATTAGTTGTGTTGCGCGACACGCGCTCATCCGCCCGCCATCGGCAGCTGCTGCCTTTGGGCCCCCATCCCCCTCCCCGCTCTCACGCCTCCGCAGGAGTCCTCTCTCCAGCGCTGCAGTCAGAGCAGCAGGATGTTTACCCTCAGCTTCCAGACTTCAAATGAAGCTCGCGATGCCGGGATTGACGGGCGAAATTGATCACATACAATAATTAAAATAGCCTGGCGCTTTGTAAAAGTTTAAAAAAGTCGTGAATATGCAACTTTTTGTAAAACAAATTAACACTAGAAAAAGCTGTTTCGAGAAAACATCAAAGTGGGAATGCTTTTGCTGAATGAAAAAAGCTGAAATTACCTGAAGAACATATGAAAATGTGACAGGAAGTCATCAGAAACTTCAAACTGCAGAAAACAATTGAATCATCTGAAGATTTTGTAGGGTAGAATCATTTGGCAGTAAAATGGCAAAAACAAACTCATCTTAAAAGCTGCACAGCCAAACCATACATGATATCAAAAAATGTCTTGAATGTGGGCACTAGAAGGGTCTTAATATAATGTCTCTCAAGTTTCTAGAAAATGTATAAAGAAATTTTGAAGGGGGTTTACCTACTTTCCAGAAACATGTCAGGCGTGTTATGAATTAGCAGCAAACAGAAAAGCTTAATTCCTGTCCAGAAACAGAGCAGAATGAAGCCAAAGTTCACAACATAGACTGAAAAGTATGAAATTAGCTGAAGTAGAAAAGAAATTACAAAGAAAAACTTTAATCTTATCTGGTTGAAGAAAAAATTAGTAGCTTAAGGATGGGAAGTAAAATGTTGAGGACGATGGTATTGAATAAGTATTAACATTTTAAAATCATATGTGGAAATGTCAAGACTTGGCAAAACAATTGGAAAATTATTTAAAATGTGTCGGTTGATCAGCATAAAGAAAACAGTGTCATCCTTAGAGGATTGAAAATCTACAAACCTATGTGCAAGACTGACCATGAGAAGCAGAGGAAGGACAGAGAGAGAAGCTTATAGAAAGAGAGCTAATACCACTTAAGGAGCTGAATTTATCCAAAAAATTGAACCTGCATGTTACGAGCCGCTGTGGTGATGAAAGCACCGTTGGCAGGCTTAGGCTGCATGTTACAAGGTTAGCAGATGCTTTATTACAGTGTAAATCTGAAACTAAAGAACCTGATTAAGAAATATGCACTGAGGTGTGTGGTCAACAGGCCTTGGTAGTGTAATTTGAAGAAATTGGTTGACTTTGGGTCATAGCTACAAGCCATACGGCACAATGAATGAGTGTGTGTAAGGAAGAGGCTTTTATTTTGTAGGTTCCCTTTAGTCTTATTTTGAAAGTCTATCATGGATGTGTGTCAAGGGAAGGGTCATGCCCAGCAGTGATATAGAATCCATTTCCAAATATGAAATCACTGGTTTTCCATGTTATTGGGTGAATAGATGCTGTATTAGAGTGTAAATGGGAGACTTTTATTGTGAAATTTGCTCTGGGGTATGTTTTGAAAAGGTCCCTAGAGTCTAATAGAAACAAGCTGGTAGAGTTTGGGTCATAATGCTGAGCCATTTGCATCAATTAATAGGCGAGTATAATATAGAGGCTTTTATTGTGTAGGGTCACTGGAGTCTTATTTTGAAAGTCTAGCAGGGTTGTGTGTTGAGAAAAGGGTCAGACCAAGCAGTGATACTTGATGACTTTCCAATCAATAAATCACTCTTTTCCCTTGTTATTAGGGCAGTAGATAAAGTGGCAATGGGAGGCTTTTATTTTGAAATTTTCCATGGGGTGTGTTTTGAAAACCCACTGGAGTCTCATTTTTAAAAAAGTGGTTGAGTTTGGGTCATAATGTTGAGCCATATGCTGGGAAAAAAATATGAGTTTAATTTAGGGGCTTTTATTTTGAAGGGTCCCCGGAGTCTTATTTTGAAAGTCTATCAGGGTTGCGTGTGAAGGGAAGGGTCATGGTCAGTAGTCATATTGTATCCACTTCCTAATGTTAAATCAGTGTTGTCTCCCTCCATTAGATTAAAATGTGCTGTTTAAAGTGGCAGAGGTAAAATCTCTTTGAAGCACGGTTACCTTGACAACGCTTAACGAGCCTGTCAGTGACAGAGAGAAACGCGCTTCACTTTCGTTCCTTTCCTCTCTCAGGCTTTTTTGAATGGGAATATCAGCTCCGAACAAAAGACTGCTGAAGACAAACCGTAAATGGTATCTAAAAAATTCTTTTTTAGTCTAAGCGACAGCTATCCTTTGTCTCCAATTGGGGTAACTTTCATGGCTGTAGCTCATTCTCAGCCTTAATGGGAAGGAGAAATATAAAGGTTTATAAATCCTGCTGGTCTCATTAAATAACATGCAGCAACATGGTAGAGCAGAACGCTCAAAAGCAAAACTTTCCCTGCGAACAAACGAGTGGTGAGCTAAAACTGTAAAAGGTATTCAAAAAATTCTTTCACCGTTGGCGTCAGCCATCCTTCGGCTTCGACTGTGCCAACTTTCATGTTTCTACTAAAACTATTTGGCCACGGTGACGATGTAAAAATGTGCATTTTCTGAGTTTGAGGATTTTTCTCAGAATCAGCGTTTTCCTATGCCCGAACAAGTCAGCTAAAAAGCTAAACCATAAATGATATTGAAGAAATTCCTTCAATGTGAGTGCTAGAAGGTTCTGAAGATGTTGTATACCAAGTTTCATGTTAGTACATCAAATAGTTAATAAATGGGAGCGATACGAAAATATGTATCGTTTTGGATTTTGTCTGTGATTTTTGGAAAATCTCTCATTGGATTTCTATTGGGGAAGTGTGGACTTCTTCATGGTCTGGGCCAAACTGTCGGAAAACCGTAAATGCCACACAAATGAGGGTTATATTTCCTGAATCCTGACAAAAATCCCTACGTTTTGATGTATAATTTATTTCAATTGAGTTAAAAATGAGGGACTGAGAAGAATTTGTTCGGAAAAACCAGAACAGCTCAAAAGCTAGAGCACGCACTCTAGCAGTTGAAGAATTCCGCCCATAGACTTCCATTATAAATCTGAAAATCTTAAAAATTTCTTTTTAAAGTTTGAAGCTTCACTGAAGCAAAACTGTAAAAGTTAGCAGAAAGCCGAAAGTTAAACAGTAATAGCAGAAAGATACGGAAACATTTTAAAAGTTGAATGGTGTTTCTAGCTGAAAGTATGCTGAAGTAGTTAAAGGTCAAAGATGATGAAGGTTTAGCTGAATTTTGCTGAAATCTAAGAATTCTACATGCATTTCAATGGGACAAAAAAAACGCAGAAAAAGCTGAATAACGCGAAAACTACTAAAAATATCTTTACCAAAAGACATAGCAGAATTCTCCTGAACGAAGCTGAACGTTTTGATACCAAAATTGTTGAAATCGGTTGAAAACTGCGGGACTAGTTAGAGTCAGAAAAATTTAAAGTGAACAACAATAAGTGGGAATGCATAAGCATTCCCACTTGATAACATGGAAGCACCACTGTTCTGATGCAGCACCTGAAAAGAAAACACATTGGAGCCAGCCGATGGCAGTGAAGAGAGCTGATCAGCAGGGATGAGCCACCATGTTTGTTTCCTCATTTTTAAAGTGGGGAAACGTAACGGTTAGTTTCTCAGGTAGCTCATCTGATGCTTTCCTTACCGTGGTTAGCAGGTTACAGACAGTGATAAGGTTGGCTACTTATTTTACTTTTAATTTCATTTGAATTAGCTTAAGCAGCGTTTATATTTTCTTTATAAATAAATTAACTTGCAAATTATGAGGGCAAGGCTTTTAAAGTTTAAATCTTCTGGCAAAGATAAAGTAAAAGAAGATCCTGCAATTTATGGAAGTAAAGCAGAATAAAAATCCAGCAAGATCAGTAATATGTCAATTAATTATATTCCACATTCCCATGTAAATATCTGTCTTTGGAGGATGTGTTTTTTACCACCCCTAGTTCTCTCATTTTTATTCCAAATACTATTTATAATTTGAATCACAGGGCTATTTTTATCTCTATGGTTCAGTATTTTCTCAAGTAGCAACTTTAACTGCTTTACTTTCCTGTCTTAAAAGGCAGAACTCTTCTAGTCTAAAAAAAAAACCTCATTTGATGAAATGAGGGGACCTATTGTTTGAACCCCTTAGGGGCTTTTAAAACAAAAATGCCTTTTTTGCGCTTTTATGAAACAAAGTACCCTATATTTTGTGGATGTACAGCTACATTTCTCATGTAAGTTTATAGTAACTGCATATTGCACAGTACAGTTAATGAGCAACCTGTACTTGTGTGCTTGTTTGTTTTGTCTAAAATTTTTATTTTGGAATGAAGAGGTTAATATGAAAAAATATTTTTTGTCCGATTCATCAATTAATCTAAAAAATAATCGGCCGATTCATCGATTTTTAAAATAATCGTTAGTTGCAGCCCTAGACACAGCATATATACTGGGTCCAGCTGATCCAATTGGCTGATGACCCGGCCAAAGGTTAACAGGGAAAAGCGGAACAACAGGACTTGGGTCGTCCCTCTGGTTCTAAGTTTCTGGTTCAGAGTCCGGTCCTGTGTTCTGTTCTTTAATGACAGCCACATCAGCTCCTCACACAAGATGAACAGCTTTGGTTCTGATATCTGGGACCAGAACCTCTGCTCTCCACCTTCTCA
Organism: Cyprinodon brontotheroides; assembly: GCA_018398635.1. Lineage (NCBI taxonomy): Eukaryota > Metazoa > Chordata > Actinopteri > Cyprinodontiformes > Cyprinodontidae > Cyprinodon > Cyprinodon brontotheroides. The sequence continues at coordinate 4,515,292 of JAGKQL010000050.1, read as the reverse complement.
GACTAGATGTGATCAATGGGTCAGTGTGCAGAACTTTCTGGACTTTGTAGTACTAGTAGTGGGTACTATAGTAGTACTTTGTAGAATCCTTCCTAGAAATCTGATGTCATCAGCTCCATTAAACTGTGACATGAGCCTGTTGTAATGCAGGTGTTGCTTTGACCCATGTGATCCAGACCAGTAGAACCCAGTTCTTCAGATAATGTTCAGTTGGATCCAACAGAACCGTCTGAATGTTTCACTCTGGAACTTCAAACCTTCTGCTTCTCTGCAGCAGTTTGTGTTCAGAGCTTCTTCTTCTCTGGTTTTTATCTCAGAGTTTCTCACTGATTGATGTGATCTGAATAACAACATGTTTGTGTTTCAGAGGTCAGAACCACAGACAGAGAGCAGAACCTCCAGGATCCAGCTGTCCGTCTATGAGGAGTGACCGGTCCAAAGGAGAAAACCCATACTTCAGTGCAGAACCTGGACCCTCAGACATAAAGTAAGGAACCAGTTTCTAACTGATCCATAGAGATAGAACCTCTAGAATGTGAACTGGTTGATCTTCAGGGTCTCACTGGTTTGGACTTTGTTCTGCTGGTTTCTCATCAGCATCCAACAGATTACTGACAGGTCCAAAGTCTTTTTCTCTCCTTTCAGCCTGATAAATCCCAGAAGTTGTTCAGATGTGAATCTAAATGAGCAGAGATAGATACTCAGTGTGTCATGAATCAGCAGAATGGTTCTGGTTCCTTCCAGCAGGTGGAACTGGGCTGTAGAAGCAGCCCTCACTGCAGCGGGCTCCTTGGTGTCTTTGTCCACACAGTCCTACCTGTGGAGCTGCAGGTTGGGTCGTTCAGAGCTTCATCATGTTGCTCAGAAACCATAAGTCTCCCAGCAGCTGTTCATCTGCAGCTCTGTGGCGTCTCTTTCCTTCCAGCATCAAACAAACCTTAGTGTCACGCTGCCTGTGATCCAGTTCAGGTTCTACTGGGTGCTTCAGTGGTAGAATAGATGCTCCATGTGCCGAGGCTATAGTCCCTGATCCGATTCTCCTGGGTTTGGTTCCTGTTCTGGCTTCCTTCTCTCTCCACCCTCATACCTGTCAGATTCAAGGCTGGCTGAAGGCAGGGGCCAACGTCCCCTCAGAGCTGATCTGCTGGAAGACAAAACTTTCTCATCTCTCTGTCCGCTCCGTGCTGTGAGCTCAGCAGAACCCTCAGCTTCGATTCAGGCTGCAGTTTATCCGAGGAACTCAGAATAAATGTTTCATTGATCATTTTAGTTCATCTCAGCAGTGATGGTAGAGAAACACTAAAAGCTCATCTGCAGCTCCCAGTTTGAACTGGTTTCAGTGGTCCAGACTGACTCTGTGCTCCTGCTCAGCTCACTGGCTGAACTAAACTGGATCTTTGATGACAAATAAATGACATGGGTGTGAGTTTTTGTTGATGGGACAAGGCTGGATAAAAATATTAGCAGGTGGTCTGTCACACATTTATAATGCATCATTGTGCTGTAATCTGCTAAGCAGTATCAGCTGTGCTGCTGCATCCTGTTTTGTCATGCTGCCCACCTGGTGTGTAGTGGTGCACATTCTGCACGACCACAGATGGACCTTGGCAGCACCAGCAGGGTGAAAATAAAATAAAATATCCACACTGATGGTCGGCTCTCAGCAGTATGGCTCTTCCTGCCCTCGCTTCCTAATTAACTATATATGGCTGATCATCCTGTGCTAAGCGTGAAACATCCCTTTGTCAAACTATCAGGATTTTTATTTCTTCCAGCTTACAAGAGGTGATGCTAAACCTTCGTTAATTTCTACTGAAAGGAATCCCTAAATTATATCCTGAGAAAATATTTCATTGCATATTGTTTATTTTTGGATAAAGACCCAGATGAAAAGTGACATAGATCTTTGAATATCTCTCTCTCATAGTTCTTGTTTCTATCTATTTGAATATTTCATCATTTTAGGTAACATATTGAAACTTATGTCCAGATTCCCATGGCATTATAAGGGAATTATGTAGGTTCTCTGTGTAATTTTTTTTTATATCTGACCTCTTTGATTTAAATCTACATTGAACCCTGAGGAGCGGTAACCAAGGGCTAAATTCTTCATTCTCCAAAGTAAAAAGATGAAAGTTTTTGTTCTTTGCTTTATTGAAGCAATGAAGATTTTATTGATCTGTGTTTAATGCATAATTCAATGAAGGTAAATATGTGCCAAAATGAACGAACTTGTGAATTTAATGTGAAAACTTGAGAATGCAATGTGAGAATTTGTACCACAAAAATCTGAACTTGTATGCCAAAATGTTCTGCTGTAAAGAAAAACCGCACACACACAAACTGAATTTGAAGTTGCACTAAAAGACATATCAGGCAAGAACATGTAAAAAAAAATTACACTTGTCAGTCCAATCTTCACCTGAAGAGGATTTTCACTCAAATCTGATTTAAATGTGAATGCACAAAAAACTATTTACTGGTGTGTTCATATAGTTTTACACAAATAAAATTACAGCTGACAAATGATTATTGATAGTTTATTTGTAATTATTATTTTTTTGCATATGTTAATCTTGCATTACAACCTCAATTTAGCCATTACAGCTTCTTGAATCTGCTGCTTCAAGAACACAAACGCGCTCTCGCGAGACACAGCACGTTGACACCACGCTTTGACTTTTGTCACATTCCTTGCGAGATATTTGTGCCAAAACGAACTTGTGTTTGAAGATGTGAGAGCAAATGGACTTCTATAGGCCAGCAATTCAGGCTGCGTCTCACGCAGGCTGCGTACTTGGCAGGACGCCATTGGAGCACTTCCTGGTTACGACAAAACGTCATCACGTTTACCCCAAAAACAGCGCCAAACAAAATCCGACAGCTCGAGAAATACGGAAAGAAACAACAAAAACAAAAAAATATATATGGAATTTTTTTTTTATTTACTTGTTATTGGAGGAGGAGAGTCGCTTTGACGGCTTCGGCGGCAGCAAAACCTGCGACGGATTTTTCTCAGGCTGGCAGAGCGCAGTGGAGAGGTAAGATCTACCTGCTATTATTCTAACCCACAGGGCCTGCTAATGATCAGAATATACCAGTTATTAAATAAACGCTTGTCAGCAGATTGATGAATATGTTTAAATATCAAATTTTATATTTATTTTTAAGTTTGTAATTTATTTGTTTGTAACTTTAGTAATTTGAATTGAATACTTAAATGTGTACAAACCCTGTAAATAACTGACTTGAATAACTACTTTCACCATTACTAATGTTTTGTTGAGAAGCCAAACTGTTGAGAAATAAATCATTTTTTGTCTAAATTGTTATCCCCTTACTGCCTGATTTTATTTGCAATTATATATATATATATATATATATATATATATATATATATATATATATATATATATATATATATATATATATATATATATATATATATATATATATATATAGGAAAAAAAATAAAAATATAAAAACGAAAAAATAAGTTAAATAGTGGATCTAGATTAAGTAAAATTTAATTTCTAATAAATCATGTAATAAAGATAGATGACTGAATAAAAATAAATATTTTTGTCTATTTTTTTCTACAGGTCAAAACGGCATGTGCTGTCCTGCACAACATCTGCCTGGGAGCTGGTGATATCACGGCCCCAGAGGATGACATGCCAGAGGATGAGGAGGGGAGAACGTGTTGGAGGCAGTCAGTGGTGCTCCATGGAGGGACCAGCTGTCTGCCAAGGTGTCTGCCCCTGGAGGAGGGTCTACCCGACCACCATTACATTTAGATTGTCACATTTTAGCACATTTTAATCACATTTTAGCTGTTATTTCAGGGTAATGAAAACAGTTTTAGTAAAGTCATTATTTTCTTCGTCATTTTAAACTTTTTTAGTAACATGGCAGCCGTCAATTGGGGCAGCTGTCGATTGGGTCAGCCCTGCAAACCCTGATGGATGATGTGGTGAACAGTGGAGAGAGGCACCCCCACCCCCCAGATGATGTCCCACTCACAGTCAGAAGACTCCAAGGTCATCTGTGTGGCATCCCATCCAGTCCAGCAGCACCACCAGGGACTCCTGCTCAGTCACAATATATATATATATATATATATATATATATATATATATATATATATATATATATGTTCTCTAGTAATATTTACTGTATATCTTCTGTAAATAGTTGTAGTAGTTAATTTTAAAATCTAATTTCAATACTTAAAAATGTTTTTAATAGTTTATTGTAAATACTTGCTTCTCTAAAAATAAACTGATGTCACTGAGAAGTTGTTCTAAGTTTACTTAAATTATAAAGAAGTGATGAAACAGATAAAAGACTTTAAGAACACACCGACAACAATAACTTTTATAAACAATTTAATAATTTATGTCCTCGGGGATGGAGGCAATTAATTACACTGGTATTGTTCTTCCAAGTGAATTATACTTTAAACAATATACTGTACTGTAAATTAACTATACATTATTGACTATTAAAACAAAGCGTTTACAGTATTAACAGCCCGAGTACAGCTGGACTAATGTTATTTCTTCAGCTGCATTAAGCTTTAAAAGTTCTAATCCTTTGTTATAAACTGTTTGAGAATAAATAGATCTGATTAGAGAGGGGATACGGCTATCAGTACAGTAAGATGTAGGTT
>JAGKQL010000050.1:4474357-4496915 GCA_018398635.1 Cyprinodon brontotheroides | reverse complement strand
CCAACAATCATGCCACGTTCAAAGTCACTCAAATCACCTTTCTTCCCCATACTGATGCTCGGTTTGAACTGCAGGAGATTGTCTTGACCATGTCTACATGCCTGAATGCACTGAGTTGCCTACATGTGATTGGCTGCTTAGAAATTAAATGTTAACGAGCAGTTGGACAGGTGTACCTAATAAAGTGGCCGGTGAGTGTATGTCAACTTATGTCATGGTACTTATGTCATGTAACTCATGTGGCTTCAGTCTACTGTGGTTGACCCTTTTTCTCTCTCTGTGCTCCAGGTGCAGCCCAGATTCCTCTTTGAGTGTTTCCTTGCTTCTAAGGATTACTGTGGAAGTAACCAGGGTGAGCACGCTGAAACCCGCTTAGGTTTCATCCTCCACTTCCGAACAGCTGAAGTTCTGATCCCCTTGGTGCTACCAAGCCGGGTCACCTTCACAAACCTGATTTCCGTCCCTGGCACTTCTGGCTGATCTGACTTCGCTCATCACATCCAACCTCAGCTGCTGCTCTGGCTCCTCTCCAACATCAGCCGCTCCACCTGTCACTCAGTCATCTGTGGGTTGCACACCTACTATCCTAAATTCTTCTCCTTCGCTGTCCCCTCCTCGGTTATTTACCTTCCTTCTTCTCTCACAGATCCGGTCTCTTTCTGATCCTCCAAAGGCGCCCAGATTTGCATCGACTCCTGTGACGTCTTGTTAATAAACGTCACTTAAATTAATATCTGCCTTTTGTGTGTGTTCTGCATGCAGGTTCACCACTTAACAAATATGACATGCTGATAATGTTGAAGTAATGAGTGATGTCAGAAAATACAAGGAGGCAGTAGGAGGCTTAATGTATTTGTCAACATGTACAAGGCAAGATTTAAGCTATGTAGTGAGTAAAGTGACACGATACTTTTCAAACCCAACCACAAAGCAGTGAAATACTGTTAAGCATGTTTTCAGGTATCTAAACGGCACGCAAAATAGAGAAGTATGTTTTGAAAAGGGTGCCTGTGATAACCTTATGTATGCCTACAGTGATGCCGATTGGGCATGTGATGTATCAGATCGAAGAAGTACAACAGGTTACTGTATGAGTCTAAATAAAGATTGTTGCATTGTTGATTATGGATTACATATATGGATTATCCTCATATATGGGGTTATGAGGACATTCAGGGTAACATATCGTTAGCCAAAAATCCTGTGTACAGACAAAGATGTAAGCATTTTGATGTTCGATATTGTCATGGTTTTGAGGTGCTTGAGGTGCTTGTACAAAGTTATTAAATGTGCAGCCAAAATTACGGCATTTAGTGTTATCCGGGGCATATGTTTGTGGGGATTGATTAAAAACCAGCGAACATTGAAATAAAAAACCTCCACAGTCCCCACGCTCCCCAAAAAACTTCTCTGGGCTCGGAGAGGAGCTTTCACTGACAGGCGAAGGTGGGGCCGCAGGCGCGGGCTCGGGCAGAGCACTAATAGAAGCGGAAGATGGAACGTGCGTTAGAGCGAGCACTGCGTCAGACAGCTGACTGATCTGAGCAGAAAGTCCTTGCAGCTTATCCTGCGTGGACTGCACGGCTAAACCTAGCATCTGAAGCTGCTCTTGGTGGGTGGAGAGCGTCCTCCCAACTGAGTCTGCTGGGTCAGTGAGGCCAGAGTGTTGTTCTGTCATGGTTTTGAGGTGCTTGACCCACATGCAGAACCAACACAGAAGGCAAGAGCAGTTTTCAGACGTTTAATTAAACAGCGAGGGAACCAAACACTGGGAGCTGCGGCACGGTTGAGCAGGTGGACTATCAGTGCAGGCAGGACTGATCCATCTGCGGTGAGAGCCAAAGTTAGACACGGAGATAGGGTGAACGAGAGAGGGGAAACGTTAAATAAACCTACCGCCGGATGAAGGAACCGGGCAGGGGGGAGTGGAGAGATGGACTCACTGAGGAACCTCCCGAGAAGTTGGCAGGTGACTAGAGCGACAGGTGGGCAGGTGATTGAAGTCTGTGAGGAGGGGCCCGAGCAGCAGCGGCCGAGGAGGAATCCGGGGGCAGCTGATGGAACCAGAAGGACTTGAAAGGCTCTCCAGCCTGGCTTGGTACCACCAAGGGAGCTGGAGGGATTATTCGGAGGTAGATCCAGAACAGACAGAACCGGAGATCTTCCACTGAAGACGTCAGAGCACGAGGAATCACTAGAACGGTTTTCACAACAAGAAAAGACCTGGGAAACTCAGGAGACTTGGGTTAGTGCGGAGAAAAAGGTAAGCTGTCACAGACAGAGGCCTCTAAGCGTACCAACAAGGTTAACACTCTGGCGTCCATCAGCTGTCAGAGTGCTGCTTAAATAGCAGAGCCGCACGCCGCTGAACGAGCCACAGGTGTGTACCACGCCCACGTGTCAGCTCCAGCCACCTGCGGAGAAGGGAGAGAAAGGCAGAGCCGGAAGAGTCCTGACAGATATCATTTTGTCAGATTAGTTGTAAATAAAGAAAACATTTTTCAGAGTATAGTTCAAATAACAAAATGATTGAGGATTTAGTAACCAAACCAGAAACAAAATTAAGTTCAGGAAGTATGAAATGTTTATGTTTTGTGTAGTATAGTTCAAATAACAAAATGATTGAGGATTTAGTAACCAAACCAGAAACAAAATTAAGTTCAGGAAGTATGAAATGTTTATGTTTTGTGTATCATGGATGCACTTTGGTTGAAATATTAAGAGTCAGAGGAAGTTATCCAAATGTGAGCAAGTGGGGGTGTTGACATTTTGAATGTTTTTGTGCTCTCATTTCATGTTTTTGTTAATTTTTATTATTGGATCATTGTGCATCACATGATGTGACCTGTCTGTTTGAACACACTAGTGTACAATAAAGGGTTTGTCCTTCAAACAAAGAGGCAAAAACACAAAAGTCAAACTGAGTCTCATACTGTCACCTTTGAACGCTGTGCCAAAAATCTATTCTGCTAACACAAATAATTAGAAAAATCAGCAAAAATCATCAAAATCAACCATGCTCGAATTTCATTCTGAGGTTTCGAGTTACTGATGTGCTGATGAATGTTCTCAGTCATCCAGGTCATAGTCATTCCGTATATATAAGACTCAAACTCACTGCGGATCCAGACATTTGAATTGAGAAAGCTTCCCTGGAGGGGTGGCGAAACGGCCTTCAAATCTTGAAACCAAGTCCAGTGGATATTTTTGAATTTTTACGAACGAAGTTACTGATGGTTTTGGCCGCAACATCATTGGCTGGTGTTGGCCCACTGTTCCTTATAAGTTTTATGGAGATGTTGATTTTATTTGCTACCCGGAATTGGTATCGGAACACCAGTTACTGCACCACTAGCTGATATAATGAATATGATGTTATTGTGCTTGAGCAGGATGAGGATAGCCCTCCTGCCCCCACCCATCCTCACCACCTTCTACAGAAGCACCATAGAGAGTGTTCTGACCAGCTGTCTCACTGTGTGGTGTGGAGGCTGCAGCGCCTCAGACTGGAAGAAGGTGAGGAGAGTGGTGAGAACAGCAGAGAAGATCATCAGGGGCTCCTCTTCCCTCCATAAAAGACATTTCATCCAGCGCTTTCACCCAAGCCCGTAACATTATCAATGACCCCTCACACCCCCACCATGGACTGTTCTCCTTGCTGCTCTCTGGGAAGAGGCTTTGCAGTATTCGATGCAGGTCCAGAAGATTTCAAAAAGAGCTTCTTCCCCACCACCATCAAACGGCTGAATGTTGCGAAAACGTAATTTTCTTTTGATAATAAATGTTGTCTAAGTCTGAGTCAGGGGCGGATTTACCATTGGGCAAAACTAGGGCAGTTGCCTAGGGCCCCGAGTTCCGGGGGCCCCATAAACCTCCTTTTTACATGTATGGTTAATACAGCTATTACTTATTTGTGCACATTAATTATGTTTTTGATAAAAATCCTTTAGCTAAAATGCCATTAGAATGCTTATAATAATAAGTGTAGTCTCGGGGCCCCCCCTACAGTGTCCACTACATTGGTTCAGTCCATTTGCTGCGTATGGGCTGCTATTTGAAAACAAACTGCGCAAAGAGACGATAATGAGCAGAGCGGGGAGAGAAAAGAAAGGAAAGGAAAGAAAGATGAAAAGAAGTTACCCTAGCGGTTCTGAAAAGAGGAGAAAGAAGAATGAAAGTAGGAAGCTGCTTTCAAAGTTACCGAAATGACTGACTTCCCCCCCAGATTCCACATACTCCGTCAGCGCTCCGCTCCGCTGACGTGACGTTGTGCGGAGCGCTTGTCTTTCATGTAAATCTATGAGAGCTGTTCCACATTACGCTTAATCAAATCCATTCAAAAGAAACTTCTTATTACAGGAATGAATGAAGAGATGCTGAGTTTGGGAGTAGAGAACAAACAAAGTTCAATTCAAAAAAAGCAGTTTTGAATGACCCTAGTTATCCCCTCGTTACAAAAATTTAATGCTATTTGAAATTATTTTAATGCCATCATCAACAAGTATCATGTACACAAGTTATTAGTGTTCATGAAAATGAAGGAGCTGTAAGCACAGTTCCATGACTCTATGTAATAAACACAGACACACACACATATATATATTCCTAGCTTTTTCTCCGCTTCTCAGCTTCCTTCCTAACATACGTTTTATGATCAGTTTCACGAAATTAATAGCTTATATAATATATCTGACTTAAATTGTTTTTATAAACATTTTTATTAAAGAATCATAAATGCCACGATAAAACATATTTAAATAATTTTAGTGCCACTTATGGCCTTGGATAAAAAAAAAAAAATTATGAATTGTAATTATTTTAATGATCCCCAAGGAAACCCTGGTTCATCTCAAGACATGCTCTCTACTTACTTCCATGAACCAGAGCGAGGCTGACGGGAAAGCCACAGCGGAGGCTGTAGGCTTTGCTTTGTGCAGGCGGTCTGGAGCGCGAGCGGGCGGAGCGCTGACTTGAGTATGTCGGATTTTCTTGAAGTTACGGACAACCGAAAGCAGCAGCAGCAGCAGTAACCCGTGAACAGCTGAAAACTCAGCGGTAACGCTGGCACCTGTTGAGGAGGATCCATCGTGTGGAGTTGAACAACTAGTGAGTATTAAGCTGTCGAAGGGGATATTCCCCCTATATTGATAGGTATTTATTTACCTTATTGAAGATGGGTCATTTTAAAGTAAGTTTCTAATTTGATTTGCTACAAACGATGAAAAATCAATTATTTAGGTGTTTTTTATGTTGAATTTCAAGGGGAATCTCAGGCTGCTTTTAATGGAAATCAAATTGCCCGCCAGTTTTACACTTTAGGTGTTTTCTTAGTCCTTAATAATTTCAAATTATACATTCAAAAAACATAAGGAAGTTGATTACCAACATCTCACTCTGCTTTTACAGCTTTTGTATTAACATTGGTTTAATGTGTGTTATTGTGTACAGCTGGGAATGTTAAGGGTCAGGTGAAAGGATTAAAATATTTTACTGTTCCTTGCAGTTTAAGAAATTGTCATATTTGTAATGTAACACTAGTCTGTACTATACATGCACCTTTATTTATTTATATATACAAACACATATATATATATATATATAAAAACTGTTTTCTCACACTTGTAGGGCGTATCCTCGGGTCCTCACTAGAGGCCTGGGGAGTTTGAGGTTCTGGGCTGCACTAGGACTGCACTCATCTGGACAGTAGAGACCTCTTATGTTTTACCTGGAATCTGCTGTAGCCACTCTACTGCCAGTTTGGGGTCACAGCCCCAGTGCACTCCCAGTACCACTGGCACCACTGCTGCTCTTACTTTTTACACATCTTTTTCTACTCCTCCTTCAGTCCTTGGTATTCTCAAGCTTCTCATGTTTGCTGTGTGACTTTGGGTTGCTGCATGCTATCACCTACTACCTTCTTTCCTGTTTGCAGCCAGGAGTCACTCCCCGGAAGTCTCACCAAGTTGGATTCAGCCCAAATGCACCAATTTTGTCAGAAGTCTAGGATCTTGAAGTCCCATAGGATTTTGCTTCGGTCATTCTCAACTACGCTTAGGAAGCGTCTTCCATTTTTGACCGCTGGGACTTCCCGGCATACTCATGGCAGATGTTCCTGTACACTATGACAGCTACCTGGTTTGTGGCGTTCCATGTATGCACTTCTACCTGCATTTTACACCCTGCTGTTATGTGCTGTATTGTTTCAGGGGCATGCTGGTCTGCGCCGGGGGTCCTGCCTGGTGTGGGCCCCATTACTCCTATTGATCTTATGCTGGTGCCTGTTCTTGTGCTGCCATGATTGAGTGCCTCACGCATCGCCATATATATATATATATATCTGCTCTTTGCCTTTGCCTCACGGCCACTTTGGTAGGTACCTGTCAGCTGCTGCGTTAGCACTTAATTTCTAACGCAGTCAATCACATGGCGGCAACTCAATTTACATTTAGGCATGTAGACATGAAACATGACCAACAGTTTCAGGCAGACCAGACCCGGCATCGGTATGGGGGAGAGAGGTGATTTAGTGACTTTGAGCGTGGCATGATTGTTGTTGGTGCCAAGAAGGGGCTGGTCTGAGTATTTCAGAAACTGCTGATCTACACTGGATTTTCCGCGCGCTACAACCATCTCTAGGGTTTTACAGAGAATGATCTCCGAAAAGAAAAACATCCAGTGGCGGCAGTTCTGTGGGAGGAAATGCCTTGTTGATGCCAGAGGTCAGAAGGGAGAATAGCCAGACTGGTTGGAGCTGATAGAAGGGCAACAGTGACTCAAATAACCACCCGTTACAGCCAAGGTGGGCAGAAGAGCATCTCTGAGCGCACAGTACGTCCCTTTACAGGAGCAGATGGGCTACAGCAGCAGAAGACCACACCGGGTGCCCTCCTTTCAGCTAAGAGGAACAGGAAACTATGAGGCTACAATTTGCACAAACTCATCGAAATTGGACAATAGAGATTGGAAAAAGCGTTGCCTGGTCACAGTGAGTCTCCATTTCTGCCACATTCGGATGGTAGGGTCCAGAATTAGCAAGCGTCTACAACATGAAAGCATGAATCCATCCTGCCTTGTATCAACGCGGTTCAGGCTGGTGGAGGTGGTGTCATGGTGTGGGGGCGTATTTTCTTGGCACTCTTTGGACCCCTTGGTACCAATTGAGCACTTTTGCCATGCCACAGCCTACCTGAGAGTATTGTTTGACCTGACCATGTCCATCCGTTTATGACCACAATGTACCCAACTTCTGATGGCTACTTTCAGCAGGATATTGCGCCATGTCATAACGCTGGAATCATCTCAGACTGGTTTCTTGGGCGACAGTGGATTCACTGTACTCAAATGGCCTCCACAGTCACCAGATCTCCAAAGAATGAGAGCATTTTTGGGATGTGGTGGAACAGGAAGATTCTCATCATGGATGTGCAGCCGTCAAATTCGCGGCAACTGTGTGATGCCATCATGTCAATATGGACCAAAACTCCCTGAGGAATGCTTCCAGCACCTTGTTGAATCTATGCCACAAAGAAGTGAGGCAGTTCTGAAGGCAAAAGGGTTAACCGTTACTAGCATGGGGTACCTAATAAAGTGGCCGGTGAGTGTAAGTTTCCAAGGTGGCAGCGGCCAGGGGCAGCTCCTCTGGACAATTACTCAAAATATGCCGCTTAAAACGATACAAACCAGACTTCAAGCCCGCATCTGCGATCATCAGTGCCTGCTGGAGCTACGGTCACAAAATCAAAATGAACGAACTTGTGAATTTAATGTGAAAACTTGAGAATGCAATGTGAGAATTTGTACCACAAAAATCTGAACTTGTATGCCAAAATGTTCTGCTGTAAAGAAAAACCGCACACACACAAACTGAATTTGAAGTTGCACTAAAAGACATATCAGGCAAGAACATGTAAAAAAAAATTACACTTGTCAGTCCAATCTTCACCTGAAGAGGATTTTCACTCAAATCTGATTTAAATGTGAATGCACAAAAAACTATTTACTGGTGTGTTCATATAGTTTTACACAAATAAAATTACAGCTGACAAATGATTATTGATAGTTTATTTGTAATTATTATTTTTTTGCATATGTTAATCTTGCATTACAACCTCAATTTAGCCATTACAGCTTCTTGAATCTGCTGCTTCAAGAACACAAACGCGCTCTCGCGAGACACAGCACGTTGACACCGCGCTTTGACTTTTGTCACATTCCTTGCGAGATATTTGTGCCAAAACGAACTTGTGTTTGAAGATGTGAGAGCAAATGTGGGGGGGGGGGGGGGGTTCTATAGGCCAACCAATCACAGGCTGCGTCTCAATTCGCAGGCTGCGTACTTGGCAGGACGCCTTTGGAGCACTTCCTGGTTACGACACGACGTCATCACGTTTACCCCAAAAACAGCGCCAAACAAAATCCGACAGCTCGAGAAATACGGAAAGAAACAACAAAAACAAAAAAATATATATGGAATTTTTTTTTTATTTTCTTGTTATTGGAGGAGGAGAGTCGCTTTGACGGCTTCGGCGGCAGCAAAACCTGCGACGGATTTTTCTCAGGCTGGCAGTGCGCAGTGGAGAGGTAAGATCTACCTGCTATTATTCTAACCCACAGGGGCCTGCTAATGATCAGAATATACCAGTTATTAAATAAACGCTTGTCAGCAGATTGATGAATATGTTTAAATATCAAATTTTATATTTATTTTTAAGTTTGTAATTTATTTGTTTGTAACTTTAGTAATTTGAATTGAATACTTAAATGTGTACAAACCCTGTAAATAACTGACTTGAATAACTACTTTCACCATTACTAATGTTTTGTTGAGAAGCCAAACTGTTGAGAAATAAATCATTTTTGTCTAAATTGTTATCCCCTTACTGCCTGATTTTATTTGCAATTACTGTATATATATATATATATATATATATATATATATATATATATATAATATATATATATATATATATATATATATATATATATATATATAAACATATACAGGAAAAAAATAAAAATATAAAAACGAAAAAATAAGTTAAATAGTGGATCTAGATTAAGTAAAATTTAATTTCTAATAAATCATGTAATAAAGATAGATGACTGAATAAAAATAAATATTTTTGTCTATTTTTTTCTACAGGTCAAAACGGCATGTGCTGACATGCACAACATCTGCCTGGGAGCTGGTGATATCACGGCCCCAGAGGATGACATGCCAGAGGATGAGGAGGGGAGAACGTGTTGGAGGCAGTCAGTGGTGCTCCATGGAGGGACCAGCTGTCTGCCAAGGTGTCTGCCCCTGGAGGAGGGTCTACCCGACCACCATTACATTTAGATTGTCACATTTTAATCACATTTTAGCTGTTATTTCAGGGTAATGAAAACAGTTTTAGTAAAGTCATTATTTTCTTCGTCATTTTAAACTTTTTTAGTAACATGGCAGCCGTCAATTGGGGCAGCTGTCGATTGGGTCAGCCCTGCAAACCCTGATGGATGATGTGGTGAACAGTGGAGAGAGGCACCCCCACCCCCCAGATGATGTCCCACTCACAGTCAGAAGACTCCAAGGTCATCTGTGTGGCATCCCATCCAGTCCAGCAGCACCACCAGGGACTCCTGCTCAGTCACAATTGTATATATATATATTCTATATATATATATATCTCTAGTAATATTTACTGTATATCTTCTGTAAATAGTTGTAGTAGTTAATTTTAAAATCTAATTTCAATACTTAAAAATGTTTTTAATAGTTTATTGTAAATACTTGCTTCTCTAAAAATAAACTGATGTCACTGAGAAGTTGTTCTAAGTTTACTTAAATTATAAAGAAGTGATGAAACAGATAAAAGACTTTAAGAACACACCGACAACAATAACTTTTATAAACAATTTAATAATTTAATTTAATAACAGCAACACATAACCTGAACTTGTTAAAAAAAAAAAAACCAAAAATAATAATGTCTGTCCACCATCCTCTCCAATAAATGAAATAATCTGTCCATCCTATCCCGCTTCCCTCTGCCATCTGATATCCTCCCTGATTAAATCCACCAACTCGTCTCTCCTTCTTCTCTTGCTCCTTTCCCTCCTCTCTCCTGGCCTCTCATCCTCATTCTCTTCCTCATCGTCAACCTGGTGCTGCTCAGCCTCTGCAGCACCTGGCCCTGCTGTGTCCTCAGGGATGGAGGCAATTAGGACAGGTGGGGCATTAGGGGGCCTCTGTCCTAATACCTCATCCATGAGGACAAACCAGGGCCAGGTGGCAGCAGTAGGCTTCCCACTGACCCCCTGTTTTCTGTAGTGTTTCTTTAAAGCTAGAAAAAAGGAAGGTTTCATGATTTGGATGGATTAATGAAATTCTACAGAAAAAGACTTTGGAATGGTAACCTGGAGATTACTTTTTTAAGCTTACTCAAAATTAACATGAATATAATAAATGTAAGATGTAATTTCCCTACACACACACACACACATATATATATATATATATATATATATATATATATATATATATATATATATATATATATATATATATATATATAGTGTATGTGTACATTATCCAAACCTGAACATACTTTGTATTTTTTTTTTAAGTTGTCCCACACAAGGATCACTTCTATCACAAATATGAGATTTACAAAAAGTGGCATCTGGGCATCATTTGATGTGATCAAATTATTATATATTTGTACGTTGGTGTTTGAACAGGACTTCTTTTAACTTGTGTGACTTTTACATAGAAATGCAACATGTAGATGGAATTCTGCCTCAACTCTTCCCTCCATCCGACTGCAGCAGTATTTTTGGCCCCGATGATAAGGTGGTCATTTTATCCACTCCTCTGTCTGCTCCCTGGAACAAAATGACATGTAAAGCATATTTCTGTTATGTCAACAGGCAAAATGACTGTTCTGTATAATTACACTGGTATTGTTCTTCAAGTGAATTATACTTTAAACCTTATTATACTGTACTGTAAATTAACTATACATTATTGAGTATTAAAACAAAACGTTTACAGTATTAACAGCCCAGTACAGCTGGACTAATGTTATTTCTTCAGCTGCATTAAGCTTTAAAAGTTCTAATACTTTGTAATAAACTGTTTGAGAATAAATAGATCTGATTAGAGAGGGATACGGCTATCAGTACAGTAAGATGTAGGTTAAAATAAAAAATAGTGACATTTGTATGAAGGCTTTTAATTGTTGATGAACATCACGTATCAACAGGTTAGCTTTAAGCTTTAGCTTTAGCTGGTCCTACACATCCCGGTGGCTCTGTTACCGTCATGTATTTTAATAGATGTTCATTTAAAAAAGCAAAAACAAACTACTTACATTTAAAGGTGTTCTCCGCTCTACTGCCGGCGCTGCTGCTGCTTTCGGTTGTCCGTAACTTCAAGAAAATCCGACTTTCTTCTTCTTTTTCAACTACTAAAAAAAAAAAAAAGGAAGTGCTCCAAAGGCGTCCTGCCAAGTACGCAGCCTGTGATTGGTTGGCCTATAGAACCCCCACCCCCCGCCCCCCTCCACATTTGCTCTCACATCTTCAAACACAAGTTCGTTTTGGCACAAATATCTCGCAAGGAATGTGACAAAAGTCAAAGCGCGGTGTCAACGTGCTGTGTCTCGCGAGAGCGCGTTTGTGTTCTTGAAGCAGCAGATTCAAGAAGCTGTAATGGCTAAATTGAGGTTGTAATGCAAGATTAACATATATTTGCCCGTTAGTCCCGCCTTACTGCCCCATTGGTTAGAGTGACAGTCAGTCACAAAGTGCATGCAGCCAATTGACACACCTGAGGCAATTATTTAGGCTTGCTCCAGCTTTCCCAGTCAGATGTGAGGGGGAGAGCTGGTGGTCAAAGGAGCTACAGGTCTGTCTGTTCCCTGGAACAAAATGACATGTTTCTCTTTGTTCTGTAATGTCAACTGTTTAAATGACTGTTCTGTATAATTATCATGTAGTATCCGAGAAATCAAGTGAATTTGGAGCTTTGGACCTTATTATACTGTACTGTAAATTAACTATACATTATTGAGTATTAAAACAAAACGTTTACAGTATTAACAGCCCAGTGGCAGCAAATGCTAAGTGTTATCATCTTCAGCTGCAATCTAAGCTTTAAGATGATCTAATACTTTGTAATAAACTGTTTGACAGATAAGATATTGCATCTGATTCTGTGTGAAACTGATACGGCTAGTCAACTAGCAGGCTGGAGATGTACTGGTCCTGTTTATTTTAATACAGGCCAGGTGATCCCTTTGTATGGAAGGCTTTTAATTGTTGATGAACACTCACTGTATCAACAGGTTAGCTTTAAGCTTTACTCTTTAGTGGACTGGTCTGTATCATTTCCCGGTGGCATCTCACCACTCAGGCATACATTCCATTATTCACCTCTTCATCTGAAACAACTTGCGCTGGGACATTCTTCAACTTAAAGGTGTTCTCCGCTAATACTGCCGGCGCTTTCTGAACGTGCTTTCGGGTCAGACTCTGGACTGATCAGCGGGGAATTTAAGACCAGTTGTGCACAAACAAAAGAAGGATTGCCACAGTACTGTGTATATATTTGTTTTTGTATTTATTTTGGGTTCTATGTTTGTTTTCTTGTATTGTTTACTTTAAATTTGTCTAATACATGGTATTGAAAGCAGTTTTGCGTTTTATTGATTACGTGACAACGGCTCCAGTAGAGCGAATTCTAGTCTTCTTGATTTTCTTCAGATTCAAGTCCTTTTAATGGCTAAATTGAGGTTGTAATGCAAGATTAACATATGCAAAAAAATAATAATTACAAATAAACTATCAATAATCATTTGTCAGCTGTAATTTTATTTGTGTAAAACTATATGAACACACCAGTAAATAGTTTTTTTGTGCATTCACATTTAAATCAGATTTGAGTGAAAATCCTCTTCAGGTGAAGATTGGACTGACAAGTGTAATTTTTTTTTACATGTTCTTGCCTGATATGTCTTTTAGTGCAACTTCAAATTCAGTTTGTGTGTGTGCGGTTTTTCTTTACAGCAGAACATTTTGGCATACAAGTTCAGATTTTTGTGGTACAAATTCTCACATTGCATTCTCAAGTTTTCACATTAAATTCACAAGTTCGTTCATTTTGGCACATATTTACCTTCATACCCCGGCCCCACCCTGGTTCATCAAATCACCTCTCTGTCATGCTTATCCCTATATATAAGCCCCAGATGATCAGGGCTAAACCGACAAAGTTAAAGATGTCCGAGTGTTGTCTGGAGGGCGCCATGGAAACACTCCAAGACTGTATTGAATGCTCTGAATGGCACATTTTTAAGGCTGCAGAAACATATAACTTATTAAATATTGATGAGCATGCCAAGACTGTGTCCGCCTACATTAACAAATGCATTGAAGAGGTCAGCATAAAAAACATCACCATTCGGGCCAACCAACCACCCTGGATAAATTGAGAGGTTCGGAAATCGCTAAAAGCACGGAACTCAGCTTTCAAGTCCGGTGATAAAGAGGCACTAAGAACAGCACGTGCTAACTTAAACTGTGCCATCAGAACAGCAAAGCAGAACCACAGCCAGAAGATCCAGGATCTTTCCACGACGCCAGCAGCAACACCAGGAGGATGTGGAAGGGCATTCGGATGATTACTAACTACAACACACCCTCCCCCCAGTAGATGCAGCAAACACTGACCTCCTCAATGAACCAGAACAACTTCTTTGGAAGGTTTGAGGCACTAAACAGCCTCCCAGCAGTGAGTGCCAATGTTCCACACCAGGGGTAGAAGGCACTAACCACCTGGACGTAGCTGAAGTGAGAGGAAAACTCTGAGGAGTAGTCAAACCCGCGAAGGCCCCAGCCTGATACACCGGGCGCAGGTATATGAGTGTGCAGATCAGGCTGGCTGGTGTCCTCACAGACATTTCTAACACCTTGCTGGACCGATCCATAGTGCCAGCATGCTTCAAGTCTGCCACCATTATTCCGATCCCAAAGAAGCCTCAGGTCACCTCAGTAAATGATTACTTCCGCCTGTTTTCACTGGGCTGACTCTATGCACGGCGAAGTGCTTCGAAAAGGCTGGTTAAAGAACACATCGCCTCTAGTCTGCCGGCCAACATTTGACCCGCTCCAGCTCCTCGGCCAATGGCATAGACACGCCAACTGGAATGTAAACACCACCTCACTGGATCAAAAAGGGCACAAAAGCACATGTACTTCTTGTGGAGGATGAGGAGAGCCCACCTGCCCTCGCCCATCCTCACCACCTTCTACAGAAGCACCATAGAGAGCGTTCTGACCAGCTGTCTGACCAGACTATGTTTATATTACTATTTTTTTATGTATTTATTAACTTCAACATTTACAGTATCCATGAGCTCATTACAATCTGAGCGACTGTAAAAGATTTTCTTTGCTAATGACACATAAGCAAAGAATTGGGAGCTGGAGAGAGTTAAGCAGGTGAAAGGCATGAGCAATTTGGTTGAGCTATCAGGGCAGATCATGACAGCCAGTCCTCAGCGCTGCAACAAGCTGTAGCTGTAGGGCCCCTACAGTAGGGGCACGCCCACCTGTCAGCTGCAAGTCATCTGTTCAAGAAGAAATGGAAGGAAACATATCAAGCAAGCAGGATATTGCTTACCACACCGCCGATCTGTGACAAAGCCTAGTTAAGTTTCTGCTCACAAGGGGGAGTTTGCGGCTTACAGTTCAGCATGTCAAACTTCCTGACATACTTTGACTGTGTCATTTTAATACTGTCAGCATCTTGCTCAAAGTCAATGCTAAAAAAAGTGTCAAATTTCCTAAGTCCTTTCCTAAATTTGGGTGCAGCTTTCTCTTTTACATCTCTGAGTATTCATATCACTGGCAGCAATAATCAAATCATCAACCCATATAATGACAAACATAGTTTTTGTATCAGTAATCTTTGTCTAAACACAATGATCAGCTGGGTTTTGAACAAACCTAATTTCTTATAGGTAGTCATGTAACATTTTGTTCAAATTTCAACCTGACTGTTTAAGTCCGTACAGATATTTTTGCAGTTTATGCAACAGCCCACTGCTCCCCAAGGCCATGTGTTAAGCGCAGAGATAAATTTCTTCATTGTGAGATCAATAATGTGAAGAGTTTAGTAAAAATTAGAGCGGAGTTATCTTATTAAAAATGTATATTTGGCTTTGAACATGTAATAATATTAATCAGCATTCATTGTCTAAAAACAGGCAGAATTATACTACAACTCATAATAATAATCATAGAAGAGGCCAAGGCCCTTGGTGATTCTGGATTAGTTATGGAGCTAAGGTCATTTTTTGTATGTTTGTCTTGTTTGTGAGTTTGAAGGTCCTTTTCAATTTGTGGAAAAACACTGTAGTTACTTGTGATATGTACTGCATCCTGTACTTTACCCAGTCGTAAAACAAACATGAAAATTCAACGCTGGTGAACTTTACCACCACTCTTCAAACAGTTTTGGGTATAAATTCCCCTCACCTTTTGCAGGAAGAAAAGAAACAAGCAGGACTGAAATCTTGTCTTGATTTTTTGTTAA
The DNA here is from genome assembly GCA_018398635.1 of Cyprinodon brontotheroides. Taxonomy (NCBI): domain Eukaryota; kingdom Metazoa; phylum Chordata; class Actinopteri; order Cyprinodontiformes; family Cyprinodontidae; genus Cyprinodon; species Cyprinodon brontotheroides. The sequence continues at coordinate 4,481,338 of JAGKQL010000050.1, read as the reverse complement.
TATTTTTTTCCGCCTGGTGAGTAATTACATTAATATACATTAATATATTCTTTAATTGTGTAGGCTGGGGTTTCTCTATTGATCTGGGCATGTACTTACAATCAATACTAAAAATAGTACTACATGACATAATTTTAAGAAAAATCCGAGAAACTCTTAAGGGAATTATGTTGATGAAGATATGCTAATAGTGTGGAGGATATTCAGTAAGACCAGGACCTTAATTAGAGAAGATAGTAAGAAGAGAACATTTTAACTGTTCTGTGCAGTGCTTTAAACATTTAAGCATTAACACAAATCACTCATGTCACAAGCGACACTTTGGCCCTTCGCTTGATGTGCATTAAGTATGGATGACCAATCCTGCCATGATTAAAAATACATGAAGAAATAAACTCATAAATATGAATCTTTGGCGAAATAATCGCTTTAAGCGTAATATATACATATATATAGATATATATAGATATATATCTATATATATAGATATATATAGATATAAATCTATATATATAGATAGATATACATATATGTATATCTTAAATATATTTTGAGTTTTTATCAATTAGTTGCATTTTATCTCACTTACTTGTCATTCATATTTATGAGTAATTTATTAAGCAATTGCCTCCATACTCCTTAGTACTATATATTACTTAAGAGCATTAAAAATGCTCTCATATTGAACATCTGACTTTAATACAGACAAGCATCAGATTCCTTTTTGATGCTCAACTAAAATAAATGACATGAAAAATTACACTAAAGTACACAAAGTTGTTCTCAGCAACTAGTTGAATAACTCTTTAGCTGAAACTCAGTGCCTGGAATTTGATACATTTAAGCCAGTGTCTGAGAGGACACTGACAACCACTGCAGCCATTAATATTGAAGATTATGTCCTGAACAGCTAACGCATACTAATTCTTTTTAATAACATACCTCTGTTTTGTTGTTCTTCCCATGAAAAAAAGACGAAACAGGAAATGGGTGGAGAAATTTCTCAAGAGGAAAAGCAAACTAGCCTGGACGAGTATGCAAACTCTTTCTTCCAGTCTACACAGTGGAATGGGTTTGGAATCGACATGTGAGTACCTTTGCCACAATACTAAGGCTGAAAACATTATTAAAACTTTACAGTTTATTAAGAAAAGGTCAGTCCAACACACTCGGGAGAATTAATTTTGGACTTGAAAAACAATTCAAATCACTTTTCTAACCAGGCTTTTCATGAAGTAAAACGAACAAGTAAAATAATTCTAGTAGTACTGTGGAGTATGGAGTTAATTTTTGAATCCAAGAGAAAGAATTATATGAAGTGGGAACATAATTTTGAAAATAGAATAAATATATTAGAGAAAACAATTGTTCATACTCATATCAAAAACTGATGTTATTTGAGAAAACATTTTCTCAAATCATAAAAGATAAATTGACAATTGGAAATTATTTCAGAAGAAACAAGGTTATCTCAAAAAATAGATTTTTACCCTCATATTTTGCTTTTTTTTTTTTTTGCATTCAGAGTGAAAAAGTATTATCTCAAAAGGAGATTTCTCTCTCAAAATCATTTTCTCTCTCAAAAAAAGTATTCAAATATGAAATGTAACAAGCGCAGGTAAAAATGTGAGGGAGGTTAGAATGAGATTGAATGCAGAGATCAATTAGCAAGAAGCCCAGTTAAGACAATGGCAATCCTCTCCTTTATAACCACAGCTCAGCCATATTTACTTCATCAGTAGCCTACTTCCACTTAGCCTGCCTCAAATAAAATTTCGCTGTGATGGCAGAACAATTTTCACACATTTTATTTTAAACTTTGCTTCGCAAGTCAGTTTTGCCAAGATTCTATTCTGTGTCTTTTTTTTCGTATTGCTGTACAGAAAAATTGGAGCTGCAAAATCTAATTTTTATTCATTCCAGTGGTACTGTCATGATGTCTTTAAGAGATCTGACCCACTGCAGGAAACCACTCAGAGAGCCAGAGTAAAAGTTTAACAGGTTTATTGAAATAAACAATAAGGTTGATCCAGGGTAACTCAGAGGGTTGGTGAACCGGAACTGGAAGTGAGAGGGGAAGTTCAGAGGTCAGTTCAGGGTCCGTGGGAACTTTCAGCAGTGTCTTGCAAAAATCAGAGATTAACGGGACTCACGTTAGCAAAAAAAACTTTCTCTTCCCAGAATCCAGTCCGTGTGGGTTTATCCAGAGATTGGGGGGCTCGGATTGGAGGGCGGACAGTTTTTTGGTTTGGGTTCGGATTTACTTGAGGAGTAATGGAGCGGACTTTTGCCACTTAGATTTCCAGGAGAACTTGAACGGGTCATGTGGAGATTAATCCCTTGCTCAGTGCCGAAGCTCAGAAACAATCCTTCGAAGGGGAGAAGGCTAAAGGAATCCATCCACCTGGTGGTGGAGGAAGAGAACAAAAAAAAACAAACACCAGCCCCACACCACACTGGATTTCTAACAGGTAGTCTGTTTTGTTTAAATAGAAATCAGAGAGCCTACACCCACTCTAATTTCTGGCACTCCTTCCAATAATGGCCTGTACCCCAGAATGAAATAAAGTCCCCGGCCTCATATTAGAGGATTTACGGATTAGATTTTTTTTTATCTTCCTTATTGGTCTCATGCTGCCTCATCAAGTCTTTCATGTCCATCCTTATATAAAGCTTAATATTTTTCTTCTTTTTTCACTATTATTGTGTAGTTGTTTAGAGTCTCCAATTTGACTGCGAGGGTACCTGCTGGGTCTGAATCCTGGCTGTGTCAGGGAGGGCATCTGGTGTAAAAACAGCTAATATAAGAGACTCACTCACTCACTATTTTAACCTCTGAATAAGGGAACAGCTGAAAGGAAAAACATTCTCTTAGCGTTTTTAATTTTAGGACATTGATCTGACGATAATTAAATCACATTTCTCTACAGGCAATAGAAATTGGTGTTATATATTTTGCGTACAAAAAAAATGAAACATGATTAGATTTACTGTACAATTATGAGATACTTGACCTGCTTACAGCTGAGCATTTACAATGTGTCTGTCTCTATCCCTTAAGTATGGGTGGGCTTTACTGAATAAGCTGGCACTGAAAACTAACTAGAATATAGCTTGCCTGACTGTTTCCTTTTTGGCATTGCCATTTATCTACGACTGAGCCCCATTTCTGATAGATCTTCATGGAGCAAGTCATCTTATAGACTTGAATGCCTTCAGGTTTAGACAGAGAGAAAAACATGCAGATAACATCAAGCTTGAATAAGAGATCAGTGTATGCGGCTCACCTTTTTTCGCTCAACTGCTTGGAGGAGGATTAGAGTTTCTAACAAAGCTTCCGGACAGAAGGTGCATCTCTAAAGTGATATGTCAATAATAGTCAAGTATTTTACCTTATTTTTCTATCCTCCTAACACTGCAGGGCACCTCTATGAAAACACAAAGTTGTTGGTAGAGACACATAATGATGTTCATTCAAGGCAATGCTAATAAATATCATGCCCAGGAATTATGTACATGTTTCTGTCTGAATTATAAGGTCCCAAAATGGAACCTAAAAAAAATGCATTGACACACATTGAAATAATTATTAGCATCAGATGCTAACTTCTGATGCTTGAATGCAGCTTCTGCACTGCTATTGCATTACAATAGCAATGCTGGATTCATATGCCTTGGGTTAAAGTGAAGTTTTGGTTAAAGTTAGGCTTGACATGAATGCAGATACTAAATTGAACAGAAGTCAGAGTAAGTTCTTAATGTGGTTTAAAATGTGCTTCTTTCAGAACTCCATGCTGACGGATAACCAGATGAGCACTCGGCTTCTTAACCAATGGGTGAACGGAGCTGCCTTTCACACCCAGATGTTGATCCATCTGGCTCGGTTAGAGAGGTCAGATGGAACCGTAGCAGTTAGAGCAGCCGATATTTACAACAAAGACGTCAACCGTCTTCTAGAGAAATACCAAAGTTACCTAATTGATCATCTTGAAGGAAAATATTATTCTCCCATATATACCAGCGTGGCAGTTTGTTGCTTTTTCTTTGAAGAGAACAAAATGAGAGCTACCGGTATACCACCATATTTTAGATACGAACCAATAACTTGTCCTCGCGTGAAATATGAAATTTGCCCGAATCGCGATAGGATTAGTGAACTAGTTACAGTTATCATGTCTAAACCCCAAATTAGATGGGCAACTACTTATTTTTCCACCTTGAGCACTAATATTCCAACCCTTGTTGGCCAACATGATACATTTAGTATTGCCATGCAGTAATGAGCAGTCTTGTTTAGTACAACTACAGCGAGGTTGGAGTAGGACTAAAGAAAATGTATGTTGAAAATATCTAAAGGTTTAACAAATATATCTGAATTTGGAAGAATCTCCTAATAATAGGATCTTATCAAACAGTTGCTGAAAACAGTTTTGACTAAGAAGATTAAAACTTTGATCAAATAAACCTTAGAGACTAGTAAGCAGAGTCAGTAATAATAGAGATAAACCCCTTAAAACCCACCGGGTCAACCCATTGTGTCCTAGCAAAACAGGACACAAGAAATGTCTGTAACCCCTCCCTGGACCACAATGGTAGCTGATACTTCCTCTGCCTTCTGCTGCTGTTTTTGGGGATGTCCTACTAAAGGTTTAACTATAGAACATAAATTATACTACATTCCCATACATGTAGTATATTAGTATTGATTAAATATTGTTACGGTCACTGACCTCTAGAGCTCTCTTCACGAGAGTTCTGTTTTAAGGTATTCTTCATTGTGAGTATATTTGTGAGATCCTACAGAAGTAAACCCTTTCTTTGCTTTATATGCTCATTATCAAGGATGTTGCTATACGTAGCATGAATAAATTCAGTTCATACTTCAAATGATTTTCCTTTTCTTGCATTACTCTAACTCTCCCACTTGAATAAAGAACCAAATTGAAATAACAGTATTTCTTCCTTTTTTTCTTGGTTGCTCTCCACATGCAATTGTCATCCATCTTGTCCTAGCACTTGTTTGATTCTGTGCTTTCAGAATCTTTATTTTTTCTTTCCATGCCTATCAATCTTATTTGACATCTTTTTACTGTCTGACAGCCTCATTGTCAGCAACCTCCATCCAATCTATTTGCAATCTCCTCTGTACCTACCTAAAAGTGACTTAACCTTAGCTCTCTAACATCCAATTAAGTCAAATGGATGTTGCTGTTCCTTGTACATGTAAAATTTTATTCCTGTTTATCCTGCCTATTTCTATAACAACAAAAAAGAAGAAAACTCACTGTAATCATTGTGACTTATAAATCCATGGATGTTTTTAATGAATATGGGTTTCTTTTAATGGGGCTAATGTCTATCTGAAGGAAATGTATCTTTATTCGTCGTTTTTGGGGGTTCCTTTTGTCATTTTTTCCATCAATAGCCTGACGGCCTGTATAACTGATGTAGGTGAAAGGTCCAAAATGATCTATAAAAATCAGACATTAAGATTTGAATTGCGAGATGTGACAAGGGTGGATATATGTATGTGTTGATATAAATATGTTATTGAAAATAAAAAGTTTTAAAAAAAAATAAAAAAGAAGAAAACAAATGGCTCAAAACTGACCTTTGGCATCCTAAGTTGTATACAGATTAAAACTATTCACTTCTGTATGGTGGTTGAAATAACTTCACATTGTGTAACATTGGGGTAAATACACCTATATTCCACAGATTATGTTTATATTTGATTTAAATAAAGTAGGTGGCAAGCTGTAGTTTAAGATCAATTCAATAACCAGGAAAAAAGCATTTAATTCCACACATAACTGGTGAAACTGACTTCACAAAAAAAATATTCTTGACTGTTCATCCCCAGATCTAGATCACACAGTAATGATGAGGGTTGAGATGAAAGAGCATAAGATTGTTAATAGGAAAGGTTAAACTTCACTCTTACTGCCCATTATATGCTTTAAACTTGTGAAATACCAAATAAGGCTTAGCCCCCCTCAACAAAAATTTCTTTCACTATGTAACCATTATGAGTTTACAGATTACGCATTACCTCGGAAAAAAAAAACACATAAGGCTTGAATAATAATTTATTTCCAAACAGCATGTTTAGATCATACCATATGTCTAAGCAGTTATATTACACCATTTTCACACACTTCAACCCTACGTTAAGGTCATAGCTACAATAATAATTGTTTTTTAAATGTTTATAAGTGTTGATGAGTGCAAAGGATTCTGCACCGGTAGGAATAATAGGTTGAAATGACGTCAGACAGAGCTAGGATATTGCCAGTTTATTGTAGCTCTCTTATAGATAAGATAAATAGTTTTCTCTTGCTCAGGCCAAAACAAAGCCCAACATAAATGAGGCAAGACTAAAGTGCACATCGACCAAGCTTTTGAACATTGGTGCAGACTTACAGAAAAAAGGGGTTTCACAAGCCAAGCAGAGATTGCCGTTTTTATTTTGAATAGGTCTACTTAGGCTAACCAAAGGTTAACATTAGCGAACATGGCAGCAGGCTGGCAAACTGTATGGAACAAGGGGCACGAGTGGCAGTGTGCCACTTTCTGGCCCAGAGGGGTTAAATTTGTTGCTCTCACTTTTAATGACAAAAAAGGAACAAGGATAATTAATAAAGCCATTGTTGGACATCTACCACCACCACATCATTAATGAAGTCAAGCACTAAACTACATTGAAAACCACATGAACTTCCCCTCATAACATTCGCCCTTTATGCATGCATTTTATTATCAACCATCTTTTTTTATTTATTTATTTCTCCTGTCACCCATAGTTATTCTTTTCTCTTTTTTTTTCTAATTGTAAGGGCAGCTCCTTTGACAGCAGCAAAACCTCGGACACCACATCTCCCTATGTACAGTGTCTGTGTTTTGTCTTTTTCTTGAATGTGATATACCGAAACTAAATTTTGCCCTACTGGTGTGGTGCTCCCGGCTGGGGGGCAAATAAAT
>JAGKQL010000050.1:4439068-4474347 GCA_018398635.1 Cyprinodon brontotheroides | reverse complement strand
GAACCAAATGCAACCGTGTTTTTTACATTTACTTCACATTTAGTTACCTTAACACAATTGTTTGATGTTAGCAGGTTAGGACATAAAACAATTGTGTTAAAGTAGCTAAATATGATTAAGTAAATGCCAAAAACGGATGCAGATTTTTTTTTAGGGGAAATGCATGGCACGACATTTGAGAGCACGTAGCTCTGGGAAAGATTCCGCTGTACACTAACACTTCAAGAATAAAAGGACCTTACTGACTTTGAAGACCAAAGTGTTCAGAAGTTGTGTAGAGAGGACAAATGGTTTAAAAGAGGGGTCAAAGTAGCCATCATTGTGAAAAGAGAAAAGCCATTACTGAACGGAGTGGGAGGATTGCGGTTTAAGCATCCAAACATTCTGCACTTGCATTATGATTGAAAAGGCCAATCACATAGCTCATGCACAACAAAGGGCCCCAACAACCCAGAAGAACAAGGGGTGGCTATCTGATTTGCATCTGACTTGGAATGTGTACAGGAGGATGGACCTCCAAGCTGCATAAACACATCAGCACTAGAGTTTGATCTGGGACTCCTGGGTAGGTGTCGAAATATCTTCAAAAAAACTGAGCAACAGTCTGGTTGCCTTCCAATTTCCAATTTCAGCCTGTTTGTGGTTGCCATGACTCAGATGACTGAGGGGTACACAGGCAAGCATACCATTAGCTTCTGAGGAGGGATACCAAAGAACAACTGATATTTAGGAGTTTTATGTCAGAATGTTTTATAAATGAAAAGTGCTTGAGATGACGTGTGTTATCAATTGGAGATAGCTGTATAGAATGTTGTGACCATTTGTACTAGAATTAAATATTTATCCCTTTTTCACATCAGCAATTAAAACTACAATTAAATACTACTTTTGCTTTTTAGTATCTAGCAGTGTTTAATTGCATGACTTAGTAACAATGCTTATAATCTGTCAGATCTACCGAGGTTTAATCTATATTAACATGACATCACATTCTTTGGTAACCTAAATAACTTAAACCAAACCAGTCCTAATTTTATAAGGAGTTTATTACAGTTAAATTAAATGCAACTAACAATATTCTTTAAAAGTCTTCCTATAAATCCGCAAAACAACTTGAAATCAGTATTAGGCATGGCAGCTTTTTTTGGGAAATGAAAGCTTCAGTTTACCTTTCTTATGAAAGTACAGCAGTTGCAACACCAAACTGCTGGGGAGGCTAAACCATACTATGGACTTATGCATCAAACAGCTGACTCTGGTGCCAAGGACGTCTGATTCCCTGAGAGATGTGACAATGAGGAACACCAAAAACCACAAGAATACCACACCTGTAATGGCCAGAACTGTACGGAAAGCCCGTTGTTTTGTTTGATCGACATGTTTTCTATCCTTGTCTTTTTTCCCAGGACCAGGATGTCTTAAAGCACGAAGAACAGAAAAGCTACAGAAAGAGACCATGACCATAGAGAAGGACTGAAAGCAGGAGAACTGGATTACTGGGAATTTAGGGTAGTATATAACTGTTAGATGGCTCCACAGAAAGGAGAATAACCAAGCAAATAAAGTACTGATGTTTCTGATCATCACCCCATGGATATTTTGTAGTCTCTTAAATGTAACTGGATAAACAACAGCCAGGTAGCGATCTAAACAGGTAAAAATGTGAAAAAAGTTTTCTCCAACAAACACGATGTTCATGAGGTACAACCCAGCTAACCTTACAGTAGGAAGATGTGAGGCTCCATAAAATAAAGCTGTTCCCAAACCCCAGATGAGCTGGATGAGGGCCACGTGGTAGGTGAACAGGTCAAAGTGGCTCAGCGGTTTAATTAAGCACTGCCGTCGCCACTGTTGATGACCCAGGAATAGGAGGAAGATAGAGCTAGGAATGACAAAGAGTAGTCTGGTCCCAGTGAAGGCATAGAGGATTGATGAACCGAGGGTGATGTTAGCACAGCGGGACTCCGCCAAGATATCATACAGCTTCACAAAAGAGGAGTTAGTGGACGTACTCATTGTTGGGTAGATCTTGGAAACCTGCAAAGTTTAGAAGATGACTTTAAATATAAAGTATTCTTTGAGGTTGAAGCATATGGAGTACAAATTTAAATGAAGAGGTTTATGATATCCCTATTCTTGCCTAAAGTAACTAATCATAACCTGGAGTGGATGGTAAAAATTACATTTTGAGAAAAATATACTTTCAGGAATAGTTTTATTACATTAAAAACATGACAAAGTATTACTAATTTCTAGTTCCTTAGCAAAAAGTAGTTTATTCAAGTATACTAAAAGTGCACTAATTTCATACTTTAAATAAGCCAGTGCACTTAGATTTTACACCCTATTCTAAACTATATTTCATATATACTTAAACAATAGTATAGTCAAAGTGTACTTGACTATACTATTGTTCTGTGTTTACTAAAGTATGCTTTAAGTAAACTTAAAAATGTCCTAATTTGGTTCCGAAGAAGTATTCATTTAGTAATACTTCAAGTACACTGAAAGTACATTGTTCGGTATACTTTCTAAAATTAAACTTATACTTAAGTATTGTTAATAGAATTTACTTCAAGTATACTACTTTTTGCTAAGGGGATGTGAGGACATCACACAATAAAGAACAAGCTTGTTTTAAGAATCAGAAATACTTTAATAATCCCAGAGGGAAAAATTACTTTTGTTACACGCTCCAGTCACAGTTTTACATGATATATACACACATCCAACTATACAATATAATAAAGTGCACCAGAGCGACACAAACATACTGTTTATGCTTAAACATGTGTGGTCAAATCATAGGACTTTTTTGAATTTATATATCAGTAGTTCATTCTGGTTGCATACATACTTTTCCTGCACACCATGCTAAAATATGTATTTTAATGTTTCAGAATGTATTTTTTTTTTTCAGTCAGTAAATAAAGCCCTTCATTTATATTTATATTTATAAAGATAACAGAAAAACATTACTGCATATGTGCACAGCAGGAGCCAACTTTGGCCAGTTAGCACCATTCTATAAAAGTGTGAAAACAATGAAGAAAGTCAAAAATCCAGTGTAAACCAAAACTTACTTGATTCCAAGTAGGATACATCTGGATTAACGCTTGGAATGCAGTATAAACATTGATGATCACTGGAGTTGGTGTTCAGCTCGATTCTTACCTTGATGCCGTGTCCCTGTTTGGATTTCTTATTAATGGACTTCTTTGTTTAGCTTGATGTCCTGGTAGGAGGATGTGGGGAGGAGTCACCTGAAATTAGCTGCCATAAATCAGTTAGCTTAACTAATATGAATGAATGAATGAATGAATGCTTTATTTCGGTTTATAAACAAAAAAATAATGTTATTTACAAAAGAATCAATCACAGAGCAACTGAAAAAGGCACAGTCTGAAGCCCCAAGGCTTAATTTAGCCTATCCTGTACCATCATTACATTGATTCACAATATAACATTGGTACCAATACATAATTAAAAAACACGCATAACCTAAACTAAAAAATCAAACTCAGTTAAATTTCATTGTAACCTTTTATAATTTTAGATCTTAAAGTCTTCTTGAAAACAAATATAGAGTAAGACCTCTTTATTCCATGGTTTAGCTCATTCCATAATTCCCAAAACTTACACACATCTATACTTAAGATTAGTTCTGGCTTTGTAAGTTTCAAACATTAATAAATCCTTTAACTTATCCCTCTGCTTAAACATTCTTTTAATACAAACATGGATTGTCTTATTTACCTCTTGTAACATAATTTCCAATGTTTTTAAATATAGGATGTCCGGAAATTATAATGTTTAAAAATCAGTTTGTCTTTGAACGCATTGAACACATTGAGCTGTTTCCATGAGGCATTGCAGTGCCTCATGTGGATCTTTTCATTGTGATGATCACTCAGTAACTGAGTAACCTTTTTTTTTATTACTATTTTACTCTAAATTGATTTAACTTCTTGATGACCACTTTTTACTTTTACTTCAAGAGAAATATGATGAAGTACTGCTACTCTTACTAGAAAAGCATCTTGGGTAAACTACCCACCTCTGATCCCAACAGTGAGTCATGCTATTTAGTGATCAACTGACATAACTGGCTTTGATAATGACCAAGAGTTTCCATGGTGATTTGCTTTATCACATAAAAGTGTCACTTGCTTTGAAAATAGAAGATAAATGCCAGTTGCATTTTCGCTGTAATCATACTCTGTCACACTGATTATAGAGAATTTATCTATTATTTGATTTGAATTGATCCACAAATTTTCTGTAAGGTCAAAGATAAACTTATGTGATTGGAGTGATAAGTTAGTTTACATATAACCAATAAAAGGCTTAAATATATATTTTTTAGTAAGAAAAACATTAGACAGCTGAAGATTTTTATCATTAACTCTCTACTTTGCATTAATGGAGAGTAAATGTAAATCTTGTACTTGCAAAGCCAGCTCTGTTGACATTTCAAGCAGCACTATTAGGCAGTTTTTTATATAACTCAATATCCATCTGTAATCGAGTGAGTTAGTTTGGTTTAGGATATTTATTACATTTTTTTAACAGATAAAAAGACATATTGTCTTTACATAAACAATACTGTGACTGAAAAGCTTAGGTTAAAGTAAAAGCTTATGGAAGCCTGCATACTTACAACAAAATTAAGCTAAATATTACAAGAACAAATATACATCACTTACATGAATAAGTTTCAGAAATAATGTGCACAGTTTTTTTGACACACGGAAACATGACTTTACCTCTGAATTAGCAGTATTCTACCTTCTAACTCTGGCAACAGAAATGCATCTAATTTGATTAATGATTTAAACTTTACACCCAGTGTGATTACACTGGGGCTTATACATATAAGTAGATCTTTGCAATATGGTACTTATTGTAATTCGTAAATAATTTTCTTCTGCCTGACAAATAAATGATGCAAAAACAAACCTTTGGTCTGATTCGGTTAAAAGTTTGTAAAGAACTTCAGCAGAAACACTGTATTTTGGTGAAATTTTTTGTCTGCTGTTTGTATATATATTTACTTTCTTTTAATTTATGTAATCATTTATTGTGCCTTAAACCATTAAAAAAGTTCATACAAATCTTCAAGTCTGTATATCTTAACAGGTATAAGGGTCTTTGTATGCACAGATTTACAAAGAAGGTGCAAAGTAATTTGCAGGATGCACCTCAGACTGTCCAGGAGCTCAGTGATGCCCTGGTCCAGATCTGGGAGGAGATACCCCAGGACGCCATCCGTTGTCTCATTAGGAGCATGCCCCTGTTGGGGCTCAAATGGTAGAATCTCAAAAATCAAGACGCCTTCAGTCGATTATCTCATCTGCCCACAAGGATGGGGGAAAAAAGCTTTTATTTTACAGATCAAATCCACATGCTGTACTCAGTACAACGTATCCCAGCGCTTTACATCTCATCAGACAATCTCAGCTTTTTCCCAACTGTCAATTCATTTCAGGCTGCTTTACAGACTCCACATTGCACTATGTACGTGCACTACTGGATGCTCTGTCGAAATCTTCCTGGAATTCACGTGTGCTGGTCAAGGCCAAAGGTTGTTCCAACTCGACAGGATGCCCTGTCGAAATCTCGGACAAGGCAGCCACTAGGAACCCTGTTTTTGCCAAGATTTGTATGTGACTTCCAGCATGTAGACACCCTGTCTACATGCTGCATTCTCTGTGTGGCCAAACGAGCATAAGGCCACAAATAAGACTACTGTACATAAGCCAGCTAGAATTCTACATTCTATTGCCTGTCATTGTCAGGCATGCATACACGCACGTGGAGGCCATGCAAATTATTGAATACCAATTTGAGTTTTATTTGCAATGAACTTTCAGCAAAATGGATTATGCGACTAGCCTGCTGCATAATTTTTTCACTGTACTTCTTGGGGTGTCTTTGAATGCAGCCCTCTGTAGGATGATAATTGTTATTTCCAGCTCCAATTCTATAAACAAAGGTGTTATGCAAAATAGCTGTGACTCCATCAGCGAGAACAGATGAAGCTATTATAATGAGAAAAAGCAGAGAGAGCATAAAGTTAGAGATTGATCTAATATATACTGCAGAATGGGATAATAGAGACAGAATGAAGCAACAAAAAAGGGGTCCCTATAGTATGTCATATACCTGCTAAAAATAGACAGGGCTTTTGATAAATGATGACTGGATTTGTGAGAACCTCCTAGCATAACCCTAACAGGATGTTAAAGAGGGTATCTGCTGGTGAACGTTACCTCTGTAAGTGTTAAACAGGCCCAATCCTAAGCCCGTCTAAATACCTCCCCTACTCACAAAACCTTCCCTTTGTGCATTCTCAGGGCTCCGCCCTATTAAGGGCCAACCCAAACCATATAGCCTACTGGGTACAGCGAGTTGACTGTTTAGCCCTTAAATAGCAAGTCTGCATCAGTGTAGACTCACTGGAATTTGAGTGCAGTTGCAAAGGCAGTCTACTGGTGGAGGAACTACCTGCATTTAATTATAGGTTCCTCTGGTTTGATGCATCTTTTTCACATTGACAAAAAAATCCCATATAAGGAAAAAATGCTGATTAATTCCAAAAGGCCAGGTTCTCTTTAAAATAGCTTTATCCCAGTTTTATTTTCAAGTAAGGGGTAAATATTTTAATTAATGTCACTCTGAAAATAATGGAGCTGATGGCATCCTGTTCTTATTTATACCATCCACCTTCAGTCAGAGCACACTTTACAGCTGCAAGTAAGACTTCCTTTGGGAGGACACTCGTTAATTAACAGGTAGCGCATAGGAGGCGGGTTGGGATTGGACGATACTTACACATGTCACAGTATACAAAATGGCCCCAAATCAATGGCGTAACTATCGGTAAGCAGAGTATGCAGTTGCTTAGGGGCCCCCGGCCTCTTAGGGGCGCCATCACTGATACCTGGTCTCATACGCAATTGTACACTAGGACGTCTCTTTGCAGATGTAATGGTGCGAAAAATTCCTCTTAAACCCACCTAATACTCAAGTGACTGACCGCACTGTAACTAGGGTGACCAATACAGCAATTTCCGGGGCGTATCCGTATTTCCGTCCTGTCCCAGGCGTCCTGGGGTTTAGAAAGTGAGGAAATGTCCTGATTTTTTTAAAGCGTGTGGCGTAATCCCTGAGCAGCGTCAATGCGGGCAGCCCTGTTGCTTAATCAGAGGCTCTGTTGAAATCCTGGGCTGCATCCTCCAAGAACGCGGTCTACCTAGACTGGATCCTTCCAAGTCCTTGAAAATAAGGAGGCCAGAAGAGTTTTGACTGTAAATTCGAACAGGTCCACCCATCGGCGGGTTTTACCGCCTTATGCTCTGTTGCTTAGCAACTGTGAAAGTTGACACACAAAGCAGGAAAAGAATCAATACAGAGGTTTTCAAAACTGTTTGTTTTATTTATTTATTTTTTAAAAGTTAAACTGAACAAAGACTACACTCACAAGAATCCAGAGTGGAATAAAGGTTCCAACCACTGGGAGCAGGAACAAATAAAATCAAATGTAATGATAGAAACCTTAGTCATTTAAATAACATACTGCTGTCATTCTGCACATCTCTGATGTTGCTGCTATTTTCGAATATCCATTACTGTAAAAATGTCGATAGCTGCATATTGGTTATTTATTCTCCAGTTTTATATTGTTAAAACACTTTACAGGTTGTATTTTTTTATATTTTAACTCTTCCCTATTATGTTATTCTTATACATTTTCTAAGGTCCACATTTGTGTGACAATTTTTAATAATCTTTCTGCTGCTGTAAATTTCCCCATTGTGGGACAATAAAGGGATTTTCTATTCCATAAAAGGGTTTAGAAATATATACGTAAATCTAAACAATGTATGTACAAAATATATCTGCAAAATCTCTAATATTTAAAATAAAAAAATACCCCATATTGTGCAAAACAGCAATAAAAAATTTAACTCCTATCAGATTTTATGGTCCCCGCTCTGCAGATATATTAGAATCTGTCCTTAAATTACAACCAAACCCATTTACACAGTAACAGATTCCAAACCTTTAGATAAACCAAACATTACACCGCCACATATCTGCCTCAATAACCATTAAAACAACGATTTTCATTCATTTCAGGAACTATTCACAGAGATTTGTATTATATTAAACTGAACTTCCAATTTTCACCACTGTTCCCAAGTAACATTTCCTCTGAAATCCCCATGATCAGACATTATTTCTTTTCATTGTGCTATTTATTCATTACAGGAATTGTTAAGCATTTTTAATAAATACATTTTGAATAAATTGATCAGTTATTGGAGTTATTGCTGTTGACTTTTACTGAAAAGCATTTTTAATAAATCAACTGTGTTATCATGACTTATAGGATTACGTAGGTTACGTAAGTATGCCACAGACATCTCTATGCATGGGAACAGAGATCCCCCCCCAAGGTGTCCTGGTTTTCCCAAATGAAAAATGGTCACCCTGTATTCATACACCAACACGTCCCAGATTTCAACATGATGGTGAGCCGTTCAAATATGACACCAATAGCAAAGCAGACAGTGGTACTTTGAATTACTATGTTAATAACTGTGTATAGTACATTAGAGGGTTGGTAAAAAATATGCTCAATGTATTTGAGTATTTTATTTCTTACACTACAACATGGAATTATGGGTAACCTAGAGCGTAGATTAAATGCATAAATGTTATGTATAATGTGTTAGCGACGATGGATACAAAAATGATATTGTTGTGTTGTTACGCCATTGCCCCCAAATGTTATGTACTATAGAATAGGCAATTCCTAACATGAAAATTCTCAATTCCTCTAATATTATTTTAAAACAATGAGTAATTAAGTAACTCATTAAGTACATCCATTACAATGCACAATCATAAACAAGCAGAGAATAAAACAAAACACAAAATAGATTAAATGATATCTACCGGTATCTGATTTCTTGACCCCTATTCACCTGGGTTCATCCTGTGACCTTAGATTTCTATGAAAAATAATAAACGCCAGTGATCCTTTGTTCTTGAAATACATGTAAGCAAACTAAATTGAAACAATAGTATGTACAATTTGGGCGATCTAAACAATAAATCAAAAAACACATATTTTAAAACATGTGATTTGATTTAAACCAATCAACTAATCTGTACAAATGCAAACAAAATAAACTCGAAATAGCTAATGTTTCCAGACAGAAAACATAGGCTATGTTTTATTTAAAACTAATATACATTCAAATTGAAGATAAACTGAATTCTAGAAAAATTCTGTTTTCATCCACTTCACACACAATAACAATGGGTTACAGTCTATATCATTATTAATACTAAACATTATTGTAAACTTTTAAGCAGGTATAAACTGAAAGAAACAAAATATATCAGAAGTAAAAACATACAAATCAAAATCCACACTATGGCATTTATAGAAATTATGACTAAATGTCAGGTATAGCAGTTACTATATGGACTGGATTATAAATATGAGCTGTGTAAGAACATTGGACAAATACAACCATGTGTTGAAGGCCTTGCCTTGAAGGCAAGAGATGACTTTCTTCAACTTAAATCATAACTTAAATACAGCCTGCTTTCCTGCTTTCTTTCTCTAAAATTTGTAGGAACGACTACAAAATCAAATCAGACTGCAGTGTCTGGTTGCTTCCCACAGATTTGTATTTTACCCACCCTTTGCAGAAAGAGCAGAGGCAACACCAGGCAGCTGGGAATAAGGAAAAACGTAGAGGAAAATCCTGCAACACAGTACATGTATCCATAGGGAGTGGAAAGTGTTTGTAATATAGTGATAAGAAGACCACTGATAAACCTCAGAAAAAGAGTTCCTGTGACGATGACCACTAGTTGGAGAGCTCTCTTCTTTGATTGATTACAAATCCTTTTATTGTTGCCTGTCTCTCCTGGTCCTGGACGAATCAGAGAAAAGAGAACAGAGACGCTGCAGAGACAGACAATCACAAGAACTAATGACAGGAAGACTAATATCACATATAGAGTTAAAGTTTTTTGCCATGATGTTATAGAAACCAAACCAACAGATATTAGCCAAACACATCCGATGGTGATGTTTCTGATCCTTGCTCCTTCACGTCCTCTGAAGCGCAGGTAGTAGAGGGGATGCACAACAGCCAGGCAGCGCTCGATGCAGGTCAGAAGTTGAAACAGCATATCTCCAACTGAGAAAATACCAAACATGCTGCTTCCAATAATCTGTGAAATAGAGGATGTATATAAACCAATTAACTTAAAGCAGAACCCCGATGTACCAAGGAGTTCCAGAATCACCATGTTGTAGGTAAAGATGTCAATGTGATTTGATGCCATGGAATTAGAGCCGACAAGTTGTTTCCTCCATCGCTGGAAACCAACAAAGAGGATAAAAACCAGAATAGGGACCATTAAGATGTGAAGGACTGTGATGCTTGAAATCATTATAGTTATCACTGGGAAGTCACAGTCCCAATAATGCTTAGATGAGTTGATGTCCATCTTTGCTTGCAAGACGAGAGCTGAACAACAGATAATAGATGTGTTTAGGGACTGACAATAAGTACTATTCTGAAAAACTTAAAATCATTTTATTGCTTAAAGTGCTAATGTTCCAGCAGATTAATACAATTAGTCAAAAGTGGATCCCTGAAGTATAGCTAGTTGTAACTATCTATGGTGCTAGATATGGTTAGCACCAGTCCACATCAGGACGACAACATATTTTAAGGACACGGGGGGGACAAAATAATTTATTTTGATTTATTCTGTTGATTCACTCTCTTCCAAAACCCTCTTCTCTCAAAACAGCTGTGGGGATGTTCTGTAGAGAAAAAAGAAAAATCAAACAAAAGTAAATATCCTCAGCTTCCGTGTCCAAGAAAAAACAAACAAACAAAGTATTAACAGAGAGTTGGACCTGGTTTGCCGATCAAAAATAACAAAACAGTACAGCAGGGGGCCAACCCCATACAGGGCCGTCGAAGCCCCTACTAGTACCGGACTACAGCAAAAATTAACTACTAAAGTGAAATAAAGAATAAAAAAAAAAAACAGGACAAGCGGTCCCACCAGGCCAAAATCAAAATGAAAACAGCTTCCAAGCAAAGGCTAACAAAAATACCCCATGGTACGTCTGAGGTGTCGGCTGCTGCCTACAGCAGCAGGAGACAGGTGCACCTCCTCCGTGGAGGAGAGAAATCAGCAAGCAAAGGGCGGGGGACTCCCAGATCAAAAACCCAGCCTATTTATAGGCTGTCCAAAAACCATTAATTAACCAAAAAAAAGGTATCCAAACTCCAAAACATAAAAACAGAAATTCATTAAACTAAGATCAATATTAAACCATCTAGAAAGAAGAATTAACAAAATAATTATGTGCCCAAAGCAAATAACATGTGTTGTTTACATGCAAACTCTATGGTTGACACATACCAAAGGCGTTGAGAAGTCCTGTATCTTGACTGGCTGACACAGCACGTCTTGAAGTGTTTTGAGCATGCAAATGTTCACACATGCCAAGCAAGCCCAAAACAGCAGACGCTGTAGTTGTGAAATCTGGAAATTTACAGCTCCTTGTATTGCAACACAAACATGCTGGCTGGGAAACAGTCGCTGCAACTCACTGGGATCTCTCCTCCACCAGAGCTGTCAGCAAAAAAAACATGAAAAATTAATATGTACAAAAGGTTTAAACACCATTATGTTTACATAAATGCAGAGAAAATGTATTTTTTACTAAATAATGAGGGTGCTCTAAACATGACAGACAGCAAGAACAAATTTTCCCCCGGAGAAGGAGCCAGACAAGCTGAAACTGATTTCCATGACCTGCCACGGCACCGGAGGAGGTGACACACAACCTGCCACTGACTCCCCAGACCTGCCATGGCCCCAGACTGTGTGTCTGAAGGTGTCATATAACCGGAAAGATGGACCTGGTATTCAAGGTGAGACAGTGAGTAGGACAGTTTAAAACGTTTATTAAAACAAAAAGAGCAAAACTGAAGTGTTAAGTTGTGCAACCGCAGCGACAGCAGGAGGGGGGGCGGGGCAACACCAAATCACTGACACACTGACACTAGATGATTATCAGAGTGAGTCATTTACCTCGTTTAACAGTTCAGTCCATTCTCTCAATTATAGGCATGGTCAGCTGATGCACTGCCAATGAGATACCGTCCTGAGCCGCCCAGAGTGTCCCCGATGTTGCAGCACTGGAAAGCATGCAGGCAAACGATCCAGGAAAAAGTCTACAGTCTGACCATTAGATGTTGCTGAAAATTACACACTGTAGGTTAAAGATTTATATAAAATATTTAAGATAAGCTCTGCTACTCATTTCATTTCCTATCAAAATGCAAAAGACTAGGGATAGACTGGATAGCATCTGCTACAGTCTATCTTTGAGACTATAGGGTTAAATCCTGGAACCTGCCATATCGCAGGTTTTTTTGCAGGATGTAAAATCTGGAGGTAAGCTGGAGCAGAGTTCTGGAACACAAGCATCTTTCCTAAGTGTACAGGAAGACATACTATCATGCAGAGAATATCAGAAAGTGCTTTAAACTGGATAATCTTACTTCTGTTTGGTTTTCTTTACATGCATAAAATTATTAAAATCTTATGTAAGCCCTCTAAGACGTTTGTTTCATGTCATATAAATTGCAGATATATTTACATTAATCAGTGTGTTGCAGAAACCCTTCATTTACTTCAAAAAATATAATCCAAAGTCTGTGTTCTCATTTCTGACAAAAATGTTGAAAAATTATATCGAATATCCCTGAGGCTCCTAGTAAAATGAAAGGTATAGTGGATAATTTTCATAAATTTTTGAAAAGACTGCCCTCCTCTCATGCACAACCATGTACCTGCTCTCGAGAGGGAATGCATATCTCCTCGCACACGCTCTGTTTCAAAGTTGCTGTTTGCATCGCTCATACAAGCTTACTTTCCAAAAGAATATCTGCAATTTTTCGACAATGTCAGACTCCCCACAAGTAAGATAGCTACCTGAGGACTTGCACTAGGGATGGCTTTATGTAAATATATTTTACCACAAATTTTGATGATCCAGGCGGAAAAAGAACTTCCTCCACTATACCTTTAAATGTATGTAACTACCAAGAATTGCATTGTCCTGTTGCAAGCCCCATGAAATAGTTGGGGGGTTTTTTGCATTCTGATCCACTAGAAGCAGCTTAATGCAGCTTTGGAACTATTGAGAGCTCAATGAAGTACATGACTGTGCATCAGCTAGTTCAATGAGCTTGGAAAAAACAGGATATTTAAAAGAAAGATTATAGTCCTGATGAACTGACCAACTGAATGGCATTTTGAACTTTAAAAATCCTTTTTTCCTCACTTATCATAAAAAATAAAGCCAAGCCACTCTCTCGATTTCATCTGTCACTGTATACAAGGGAGAGTTTTTGTAAAACAAGCAAACAAAAAAATTAAGCATTGCTGCTTTTTATCTATCTATCTATCTATCTATCTATCTATCTATCTATATATATATATATATATATATATATATTATATATATATATATATATATATATATATATATATGTAGAGAGAGAGAGAGAGAGAGAGAGAGAGAGAATTTTAAAATTGTTTATAACATAACCTATATACTTGTAAAGATAATATTTGAATTTAGTTTTTATAAGGTTAATAACATTTACCTGTTTGTTTCTTCAGCCTTCTTTAGTTATTTTTTAAGGACAGTATTTACTTTTAAACAGTTTTAATAAACTCAATAAAACCTCTCATTATCGTTTCTTCTTTGATGAATTAAATCAGGTGCTATGCTCTTACAGTTACTTAGTGCTTGAATTATCTTATTTACCAAATGTCTTTGTGTTTTTATTTGAGTATGATTATTTTTTTTATTTCTACTTGACTGAAAAAATATTTGAAGGAATAATAATCTTTTTTTGATAACAATCCTCTTTACCAACCTCTGGTGCCTCCTTCTGTTATTATATGCTTAATTTCTTATAAAGTAGAAAACATACTTTCTATAATGGTATTAAAACAAAGGTTTTGCTCTTTGGTAAACTGAAAATAAAACTTTTATAAACTTCAATTTATTGATTTCAAGTTTAGATCAGAAAACAAAAATCTGAAACAAACCTTCTTAGTCGATCTTCTTTGTTGTCCTTCTTTAGTCCCTCTGAATTAAATGAGTAGGATCTTTATGCTTTTCCTGCAACCTATATAGGGCTTGTTGTACTTGTGTGTCAGAGTGATTAAATATTTTTTTGCATTTAGCCAAACAAGCAATGATTAATGATTAAATGATTAATGCTTATTTGTGATCAACTAATGTGATTAATCAGTCCATCTGAATGCATTTTCCTAATGGAAGTTCCATAAATGTGGCCAATCATATAGATCTAATCTATAGTTATATGTGTCTGGGAGGGAAAATCTGTGTTTGTTCCCTTGTCTGTGTATTCATGGTGATCAGAACCATAACAGATACGTTCTGGATCATGGATCAACTAAGATAAGGAAAAAATCTTAAAATGGCAGTCCTCTGTCTTCGTCCAGTTAACAATTAGTTCAATTAATTGTGTAAACCAAACCTTTTTAATATAGGTGTCCATTAAATATGGCAACGATATAAACTAAATGATCATAATTGCTAAAATATCACCTGCATAAAGAAGCAGTTTGTGTTTTTATTGACCTGGGGATATTTCTTTAGTGTTGCTATTTTTTCTAATACTCTATTAGAAATAATGAAGTAATGGATGAGAGAAAACCCTTGTTGGGTCCGACGTGATAGATCAAAAAAGGTGAAATAATCCCATTAGTTATAATTTTAGCCTATTGATCTTTATGCAGTATTTTAACCCAATAGTAAAATGTGGTCCAATTCCAAAGTTTGATAACTGACTAAACCACTTGAAATCTAAAAGTTTCATAATCTTATTGGAGTAAAGGTGATTTTTCAAGGAAATTGAGACTATATTAATGCAGGGATCACCAATAGATGTACAGATGTGTAGGGCTTTTCATGCCTAGGCCTTTTCCAGTTTAATACATTTTTAATAAGCTGGTGACTTAGTTGGTTTCAAAGCTTCTAAAATTACCATTCAGTCAGAATTGGTTAGCCATGAGGGTGTTGGGCCATGCCCTCCTTAATAAATGAGGAAGGATTGTTTATTTCAATCAATGCGATATGTGTATAATGACTATGCATGAGGTCAAATGTGTAATAATTAAAGAGTGACATCACAAAAAATGGGGAAAAAATGGATTAGATGGAGGATTATACGTTTTTTATTAGAGTGGAAAGGTGAGTCAACTAACGTGCTTAATTGTTTGCTGAGTGTCATACAGGAGAGACAGCATCTGGGAATGAGACATTAGTCAGCTGAATCTGAGGTAGTTTGATTAGTGAGAGGATGAATGACATTGCTTACTCGAAGTCCATAGGAGTTTGTCCAGGGTGTGGGGTGGAGTTCGAGGGATTCAGGGGAAGAAAGCCAAATCAGGCTACCTTAGTCTGGACCAAACAAGCACTTGGAGGATTGCTGGAAGAGAGAGTGCAGGCAGGTGGATCAGATTCACTGCTGAGTTCTTCAACCTGCGGTGGAGCGGAGAAAGAGGCAGAAGTTAACTCGAGGAGATCATCCATCTGGCGAGGAGATGTGGTCAATCTGCTCCTTAAATCTGCAGCTGCTAATGAGGAGATCTGGATCAGGTGGACCAGCTGTGGGTACACTGTCAGGACTCCAGTCTGTGTGTTTGTTTTTTTGTGTTGTTCTCCCTTCCACCAGCAGGAGGCGCCTGGTTCTGGTCCACCTCCTCACACACCTGATGATGGTTACCTTGTTAACGGTTGCTCTTAAGCTGCTGGTTGCCACTACCTCCTCGCCAGAGTGTTTGGCCAGTTTTGGGTACTCTAGCCAAGCTGAGTTTTGCTGAGTAAGGCTGAGTTCTTGTCTACCTTAGTTTTAACTTCGTTTTTGTTTGCCTCTCGGCAGGAACTCATCCTGCAAACTTGATCTTTTCTGACCTTCTCTCCCTGGAGGAATCGACTGAGCTGGTGATTCAAACTGGACGTTTGGATCCAGTTTCCTTGAGAGGACGTTGAGTTTACTCTCTGAGCAAGGGAATCATCTCCACTACGACCCGTTCAAGTACAGCAGGAAATCTGAGTGGCAATCAGTTTCTCTGTTCACCAAACAACCATCCGAGTTCTGGGTAAACCCTGTTCCACCCTCCACCGAATCAGAATAACACTGAAAGACAACACACAGATTGGAGTCAAAGATTCTACAACTTCTCTGGAAACGTGAGTCGACAACCAGATCCATGAATGAAATTTCCCACTGAGCCTGAAATAATTGTTTGTCTTCCCTTCACCTTCCAGTTCCGGTCGATCTGAGTTCAGAGCAACTCTGCACCGAGCCTTATCTCTTCAATAAACCTGTTAAACCTTTCCCCTGGTGTCTCTCTGAATTGGTTCTCTGCACGTGGGTCCGAGCTTTAGATAAAATCATGACAATACACATCTCCTCCTTGTGAAGCACTGCTGCAAGATATAAACACTGCTATCCCCCCCTGAATATGACTTAGAAAAAACTTATAGTCTCTTTTTTTATATTTGCCTTGCCTTAGAAAGTGCTATTTATAATTATAAAGGAGTGAGGTCTGTCAAGTTGTGTGGAGGTTTCTGTGCTTGTGTGGAGGTTTAGGCTGTGCTTTGTCTGGTTCCTCACCTAGGACCTGTCTGCCTTGGCTGACTCTACTAGGGGCATAAAGCTCTGAGACAATAGCTTCTAAGGTCATTGGGACTCTCAAACACCTCCACCACGATAAGGTGAACAACATTGGTTTTATTTTTCTACTGATTAAATAAATTAAATTCATTAAATCACTATGAGCGTATTAGTTTTACGTATAAACAATGACCCATTGGTTATTCCTTGCTGACCAGACTTTTCCTTTTATACCTATTTTGCTATTTTGAGATGGGTTTTTTTTTTCATTAAGAATAAGCAATGGCATGGCATATAATGGCAAAACAACATCTGAAGGCTTCCCAGACTATCTGTGAATTTAAAGACCCTCTGATATGTTTTAAAAAAGTCACTAATACATTGTTTAGTTTTCTCAATAAATTCTTCATCTTGTAGAAGCATTTGATTAACTTTCCAATATCCATGTATATTATCTTCAATTGGAATTGCATATGCAATTATGATCTGAGCGAGTCATTAATGTCATCAATTAAAATTGCAGTAACTTTGTTTAATTATGAAAATGATATAACAAAGTAGTCAACATGACTTGCCTGGTTTTTGTCTTCTCCAAGTATGCCGTACTGCCTTAGGATTTTTAAATGTCCAGATATGTATTAGATTAAATACATCCAAAACATTTCAGATCTTTTGTAAAGATATAAGATGATAATCTAGCATTCCCTTTTCAGACTTCAGAGTTTAATGGGCACACATTTTTCCACAACAGTTTTGTGTGGTTGGACTGATCTCTTACATGCTAACGAGCTGTTTTTCCAAGTCTTGTGAAAATATATGTTTTTCAACATTTAGATTTTAGGTGCATTATGCCTTCTCTTTTTGGAAACGGGTCATATTTTTCATTATTAATTGATACATTGGATATAGTTTAAAAGTATAAGTGTACTTTACCTGTAATTTTAAGTTCAGTTGCTGCCTTAAAAGAAATAGTACACCCAAAAACATGATTAGCCTCACATTCATTTCTACTCACCCCCATGCTGAAAACAACACTCTGGGTACTTTTTTGATATCTCAAATGCATCTGGAGATCTGGGGAAACTTCTTGCTGTCTGCTGACATTCAAATAATGAGAGGTCACTAATGGTGCCCGAGGCAGAAAAGGTCCATAAAAGTCCACAAAAACGTGTCAATGTTCCTCCATACTGCTTTCGTCAATGTATTCCAAGTGTCCTGAGTGGGTTGCGTCCATAATTTTCGAAACAAAGTCATTTAGAATGTTTTTAGAGCACTTAAACTGTAGTGTATAGGATTTCCCTAAAGCGTGCGCCTGCCAGTTCCGCGAGTCTCACGGAAACGCTGACGGGCTTAAACCAGATGAAAGTGCGCATTCAGCTCGGACAAAGAACTCATGCTCTTCCTCAACACTGAAGTCCTCAGACATTTTTCTTTAAGTTGTTTGCTTTTCTCTTTGCACAGGTAAACAGCACATTTTCTTCTTCTACGCTTGCATTATAGGCAGAGCAGAGCGCTGAGTCGCATGGGGGTGAGTGAAAATGAAGGCTAATCATATCGCCTTTGGGTGTACTATTCCTTTAACTTCATGAATTGTTTGGATTGTTAATGGTGTTGACCTGAAAATGTGAGTTGAAAAGAAATGTAATTACACATTCCTCTGACAAGAGAAAGCAACTTTGCTTTAATAATACAGTTCTGTTAGTTGTTTATACTCATAATATTGAGTTTTAACGACAAATGTTCTTTTAATTAAACAGATTATGTAGGTGAACTATTTGAGTTAACTGGATACATTATTGCAAGTTCCCTTGACAAGACTCTGAGTTTTCATGACAGGGTAATGTAATATAGTTAGTTATCTTAACTCAGAGTATTTAGTTGAAACAACTAATTATCATCAAATGGGAAACTCTTAAAACCTACTTTTCCAAGTTTCTATGTTAAAAGGAGAGTAAACTCTTGTTTTTAAGGCAGCGTGAACTTAAAAGTCTAATTTAAACCACCTTGATAATTATTACAGTGAATCATCCCCTGCAAATGTTTGTGTTAGCAAGCTATTAAACTGCATTAAACGTGCACTAAAATGCATTTTGAATTCATGAGCACCTTAATCAGCTGTTGAGCCCACTCTCGTATACAATCACCCCTTTGCTCTGGAGCTGCAGTGCGCTGCCTGTCAATCTGTATGCAAAATCCCCATTGAGGCTAGGGCTTCTTTATATTAATTAATAGAAAGTAGGTCTCTGAGTGAACAACATTCAAAAATAAATACATCACATCCTGTTGGGATGAGCCTCTATGGAGCAAGGGTGGGAAGGGGATAATTTGTAAACCTGGCTTTTCAATATTGAGTAGCAAAACATAATAATTTTTGACTGACATTGACCAGACAGCAAGAAGTTTTTCCTCATGAGACTCAGACGGGAGGGAAAAACAATCATTCAGTCAGAACAGTTGTTATACGCTGAACTCTTGCCATGGTTTCTGGAATGTTAAGTTGTTTCAAAATGCATCACGACAGCTATTTTTACCCGTTGTAGTTATGCATTTTATGTGTAAAATTTGTTAATGCAATACGTTATGTTTGGATTTAATTAACACCATTGAATGTTCCCTGATTCAGCCAGAAGCAGCCATCACTGACTTCATTAGCACCTTGGCAGAAGCCCTGGCTAATAGCCTCACACTACTTCATATGATATGCAGGGGTCTTTTGCCTTTCTATTAGATGTAGCTGTACCAGCTTCAACCCTGTATGACAGGGGGCTTCAGTGTAGGTTTTGAAAGGTTGCACTTCCCCTGGCTTCAAATATGAGTCTGCTTTAACATTTGTGAATCCAACAATGGACTCATCAGCAGAACTCCATAGAACTTGAGCTAATAATGAGGAGGTATTTATTTATTAAACTGGCCTGATTACTTTAAATTCATACACATTTTAACCATACTAATTAATGTAAAACAAAAAATTGTCACAGAAATTCACTAACTTATATACACTTCTTTATATGAGTTATATAATTTTGTCAGAAGCATTAGAAGAATATTTCCAATAACACAATGAAATCCAGCCATTTAATTTATATTAGTCCTTACTTACTGTAGACAGGCATCAATGTATCTCCATCTACCAATAACCAAAAGTATGAGGAGCTTTCGACTGTCGATATTCTATATAAACTTCAATATAGTAACAAAGTCACTTTAGAAAAAAAGTCAGGACAAAAGATGGGGAATATATTTTTCATATCATTACAAAATATGTAATTTTGGAAAAGATCAAATTTTGCTTTAAAATATAAGAT
Source organism: Cyprinodon brontotheroides (assembly GCA_018398635.1). NCBI lineage: Eukaryota > Metazoa > Chordata > Actinopteri > Cyprinodontiformes > Cyprinodontidae > Cyprinodon > Cyprinodon brontotheroides. The sequence goes on along the minus strand of JAGKQL010000050.1, from coordinate 4,454,261 downwards.
CATTATGATATAAAAAGCAGTCCCTATAAATCCACATTGTTTAAATCATTGAGCTTCCCAGTGCTGAGTAGCAATTACAATAGATGTAAGGGTTTTCTGTGTAAACATTAGAGCATGGATATGTTAACAAAAAGCATTATGAATTGCATCATCATCACATCGTCAGCATATGGCTCAATTTAAACGTCTTTAGTAGTTCTAACCTGAATTAACTAGTCCAAACCATTGCTATCCTAAATGGCTAAACTAGAGTGAGAAGAAGAAAAAGTAATTTTCCATTCTAATCAAATAATAAAACAAAAATCTGTTTTCACAGGCAAAAAAAATGCTATTCTAAGCAAAGATTTCGTTCTTAATAACTTGAGAAAATCTATAAAATTTATAAAAGTTAAAAAAAAAAATTTTCCAGAAAATTCACTCACTTAGATTTTTTACATAGTATTATATCAACAGTAACAAAGTGATTTTAAATCCGGATCCAAATTTGTTAACATTTTTCCTTTACATTGACTTTACATAGCCATCGATATAAGCCTGCATATTGACTATGTTTGGGTTTTAAAGTTCATTGAAGGGTTTGACTTGTATGTCAAAGCAACTGATGCCTAATTGTAACTTTGTCTCCTTCCCAGGTCTGATAGTCTCACATTCCTAGTTGATTTTCCATGGGAAGGGCTGCCAAATGTTACATTTACCCTGTTTAGTTTGATTTGTAATAACAGACCTTTAGCTTTCCCATCCTTTGCAGAAAGAGTACAGGTAACACCAGACTACTGGGCACAGAGAACCATGCTAGAGACCAACCCATAAGACAATAAATAGACGGGCTGGATATCGAGGGGTTTTGTAGTATAAGAGCTATCAGATTAGATATTAACCTTAGTAAAATAACTCCCGTTATGATGAGCATATTTTGGAAAGCCTTCTGCTTTGGTGTGTTGGTATGAACATGGTTTTTGCCCCCTGCAACTGGCCCTGGATTAATCAGAGCAATAATAACAAAACCAGTGCAGAAACAGAAACCTACAGTTGTAAAGAACAGGATCACTAAAGATGTGGTTTCAAACCGAATCTTTAACCACATTGTTCCAGAGCTAACAAAAAGGGAAATCAGCCAAACACATCCAATGCTAATGTTTCTTATCTTCACTCCGGTTGACCCTCTAAGCTGGAGGTAGAAGACAGGATGCACAACAGCCAGGTAGCGCTCGACGCAGGTGAGGAGGTGGAACAACATATGCCCAGTTGAGACAATGCATAAATAGAAAATACCTGCTGAAACCATATCAGTTTTGTTAGTAATGATGCCACAAAATATACAGAGGATTCCCAAGACATAAAGCAGCTCCATGACCACTACGTTGTAAGTTAGGATGTCAATATGGCTTGAGCGTTGTCTCCTCCATTTCTGATAACCCAAAAGCAGGACGAACAAAAAAAGTGGGGTTAAAAAGATGTAGACCATTAAGAGGGCACCAATGATGGGACTAGTCAAATAAAGAAAGCATATGTCGAAAAAAGAGTGGTTGGAGGAGCTGGAAGATGTGTTGCTGGTCATATTGATTCAGATCATATCTCAGAATGAAATGGACAGATGACAAAACCCTAAAAGGAAAAATGACACAAGTTGTTGGGTTGGTTAATTTTAAATGTTAATTGTTTTCCAATTTGTTGGGCTTATAATCAAAATACTAAGAACAATTTCAATTGAAATGTCTAGACTACAGCGATAGTAAAAACACACCTCATAAGATCTGATTGGTTGCAGTCTTCTTTCCTCGTTGCAAACTGACTGTTGTCTGCTGGTGTCCGGTATAATATAATGGTTTTTGACTGGTCTCATAATAATAAAAAGGGGATATTTTATATAGTCCACAAGAAACCACTGATTGATTGCCTATTTGAGGTAAAATTCAATTTGAATAATAAAAGCAGAAATGGCTCTTGCAAATTTGGTCGTATTTATCATCTGGAAACAAAAACAAGAATTGTGACCCGGTCACAAAGTCCAGACACACATGTCAGGAGGAACTCTTTCCAGCAAAATGACAAAAAAATTTTTTTTTCAAATCTGGCGCTTTTTGCTTTATTGCAGAATCTGCTATTTCATGTCATGAAGAAGCCTTCCTGCATTTGAGAACGCATTATTGTTACATTTAAAAGCATAAATTTTAGGCTTGAAATTGGCTTGTTTTCTGAGGTTTTCTTATATGCAGAGGTAGCTTGTTTGTATTTATATAATGGATAAGCTGGCATTTGTTTCCTTTGTAATTTCCCCTGCACTCCAAACTAACAGTGTGGCTAGGTGCTGGTGCTGGTTTGCTGGTGAAGATTCTAAGACATCTAGGTCATAGACATTCCAAAAAAGTAAAAAAAAAAACTTGATTCCAAGTTTGAAGACATTTTGCTTCCCTTCTAGGAAGCTTTTTCAATTCAAAATGTCAGGAATAGCGTAATAGTTTGAGGCTTTATAGAGTGGACCAAAAACAAAGCCTTGTTTTGGATTAGAAAACATGCAAACTGAACCTGACGAACGGGTCTGCCCCTTCGGAATGGGGGTTGTTTGGTTTCTTTGTTAGCCTGCAATACCTGTAATTGTTTTTTTCTATGTCTTTAAACTTGGAAAACAAAGTCCAGTGTTTTCTTTTTTAACTGTTTTTGGTATGTGGTAGAATCTTTCCTGCTATAAGGCTGTCAAAGAACTAAGCTTACATTCCGTTTCTTATAATTCTTCAAAGAGCACACTCCATCATTTCTTACTTTCTGCTCAACATCATCCATCATGGACAACACCTTTCACCCCCTGCACCAGAGTGTAGAGGAGCTGAGCAGCTCCTTTAGTGAACGGGTCTTACACCCTGTTTGTAAAAAGGAGCGCTACCGCAGGTCATTCATCCCTGCTGTAACCAGACTCTACAATGAGACACTACAACGGCAATAACTTGTGCAACGTATATTGTGCAATTACTATTTAATACCCTGTGCAATAACCTGCTTTTTTATATTTGATAGCCAGTGCAGTAACTATACAGATAAATACCCACATATATAAATACCCATACCTTGTGAAATTATCTTTGTATAATAATCCTGTTTGAAAATAAAGACTTCAGCTGCCATATGTGGATGCACTGTATATACTGTATATACCCCCCATGCACCTTTTCTTCCTTTGGCACCTTCTTGTTTTTGACTATTTGAACTGATATAATGAGTAAATTTCTCCACTGTGAGATCAATAAAGTCAATCTATCAATAAGGTCAATCAATAAATATGACTGTTTCTAGCAATTGATTGAGCACAATTGTTCTAGAGAGGAACATATTTTATTAGATTAGATTGAATTGAATTCAATTCAAAACCACTTTATTAATCTCAAAGGGAAATATCATTTTGCAGTAACTCATAGTTTTTTTTTTAACAGTTGTTGTGGGTGTTAAAAGCTGTAGGGTTGTTGTGGAAGTTAATAATGTTAGGTTTATTCTTTATACATCATGTGCAGTGTTACTTTATTAGCCAGATTAGAGAGAGTAGATGGCCTTCCTTCACATTGTGGATGTCACTGTGTGTACGGAGGTCATGGACGGTTCAGGACAGGGGCCTTCGGGGGCCATGGCCCCTGTAGATCAAGATCCTGGCCCATATTATGGCCGGTCTGATAGAGGCAGAATACTCAAAGAAATTGTAATCCTGATATGCGCTGAAACAGACATGGTTACTGATAGATCCTTTGGATCTATTTTATTTTTTTCTTTACAAATTCTGTTTTATTAACTGTTTAAAAATATATCATAAGTGGCATTGAGATAGGTTCCCAGTTTTCATCTGCTTAAATACTCTACTTTTTACAGCTAATTTTAACAGTTTTTCTGAAATTCTAATTCAGATTTTATAGAAAACTGTAATTTCAACTTAAATTAAGTAAAAAAAAAAGTAAAATTCCTAAATTCTGAATGTATATTGAACCTATTAAGACATTTAGAATTTTAATGAAACCTAATTGAATAGAAATTTTGACTTCATGGCAACACTCTTAATTCTATTTAAATCCCTTGGCCGTTTTTGTTTTATTTCATGCTTTTCTGTGCCCCTTGTGAAACGACGCTGGCCCCCTTTGGTACATATTTGGTCTAGAACCGCCACTGGTGTATGGAGTGTCATCTAAATAGGGCAGCCTTTCTTGTGTCTTTTAAGATACACAGGATATGGGCAATATCTTGGAGCTTAAGCTGATATAGAGAGAGCTATCTGTAACCCTGAGGCATAGAAGCAAGCTGCATATAGGTCAGGGCATGGATGATGGCGTGTCAGTTTCTGATACGGACAGCTAAGCATCCACCTGATGCAACACATAGACACATGAGGTATAAGAAGCAGGAGATGACCTTGTTCGGGCCTTGTTGTTTTTTAGGCGACATAACTTCCTCATTTAACAATAGCAGAAGGAGCTTCTGTAACCATCTCACCTGCACTATATCTGGAGAGGCGTCTTACTGCAGCCACCTTGTTGGTTTTTAATAGTCTGATGAAGACGATGCTCCCTGTTTCCATAATGTTCTTCACTTTAGGGAGAATTCCTCTCTGTGAAATCACTTCCAGAGGATCTAGAAGACACCCTAGAACAAATTAACTTCAAAAATTAACTAGAGGTAGTTCTACCTAAATGTAATTTTAGGTTCAAGTAAAAGTAGAAATTGCCATTCACCAATATACTTAGGACCAAGAAATGGTTTGGTAAAACGGCTGCTCAAACTAGCATTCAACATGTGGATTAATTACCAAATATGCTCAAAAATGAAACAATCTGACAAAAAAAAATTAAGTAATTTGTTTCAACATAAAAATACTTACAAATTTACCTCAATAACACAATTCAGGCAAAAACATACCTCTCCTGAAATAAGCTAAACTTTTGGATTCAAAACAATAAATATATTTGTTGCTGTGCTCATATGATTATTTATTCAATAACGGAGGAAAAAGAAGGATTTTTAACTGGAAATATGCTTTATTTAGTCCCCATAGGGTTTTATAACAACAGATTATCAGATAGAGTCTCAATATCACAAAATAAATAAGAGTATACGACAAGTTTATAAACTAAAATATACTTGCAACAAAACAACTCAGAAGTACATGCATACATATTCAAAGGCCGACTTTGTTATAGCTGACATTTTATATTACTTTTTGCAGTGTCTTAAGTAGTGCCTCACAACCATTAGTTAAATATGAACATGAACCATTAATTCAATAAGAACATGAACTGTGTATGAACACTGGACAGATAAAAACTATGTGTTTCAGATTCTGTAGCTGAACCTCTGAATTAATATCTGGCCTTGTAGGGAAGGGATGACATGCTTCAACTTTTATCCAAACCTAAATACAGTTTGCTTTTTGGCTTTCTTTCTCTAAGTTTTTCAGAAAAGAGGTGAAAATGAATTCAGGCAGGAGCGTCTGGCTGCCCACAGATTTTTAGTTTTCCCACCCTTTGCAGAAAGAGCAGAGGCAACACCAAACTGCAGGGAACAAGGAAAAACAACGTAGACCATCCCGCAACACAGTAAATGTAGCTGCCGGGAGTTGAAAGTGCTTGTACTATAGTGGCAATAAGACAGTAAATAAACCTCAGCAAAAGAGTTCCTGTTATGGCGACCACAGGTCTCAGCGCTCTCTTTTTTGATTGGTTACAAAGCCTATTATTGCTACAATTTTCTGCTGGTCCAGGACGAGTCAGAGCAGAGAGAAGAGAGAAGCTGCAGAAGCAGATAACCACAAAGGTGAAGGACAAGAGCGCTAAATTAATGGTTGAAAAAGAAATATATTGCAATGATACTATAGGTATCACGCAAACAGAGATTAGCCAAACACATCCGATAGCAATGTTTCTGATTTTTGCCCCTGCAGATCCTTTGAAGCGCAGGTAGTAGAGGGGATGCACAACAGCCAGGTAGCGCTCTATGCAGGTGAGAAGGTGAAACAGGATATCTCCAATGGAAAAAATGCCAAACAAGCTGCCTCCAACAGCGCTTACTTCCAGCTTTGAAGTAGAGGTTGAAACTGAATCAAAAAACAGAAAGCAGAACCCTGATATACCAAGCAGTTGAAGGATTGCCATGTTATACATAAAGATATCAATGTGATTCGAAGAAGCTGTGAAAGGAGAGCTGACAGGTTGTTTCCTCCATCGCTGAAAAGCAACAAAGAGGACAAAAACCAGAAGAAGGACCATCAGCATGTGGAGGACAGAGATGCTTGACAGCATTATAGTTATCACTGGGAAGGCACAATCCTGAGAATGTCGAGAGGAGTTGATGTCCATCTTCGCTTGTAAGACAAGAGAGCTAAAAACAAATAAGATTTAAAAAAAAATGTGTTTAGAAACATATAATGAGTACTAATCTAAACGCTTTAATCCACTGATTATTTTCATTTCATTGTTCATACGGAAAAATGCAAATAACTGAAAGAGAACCCCTGAGATAGGTGTGAAATAGTTATAGTACATAACTAGTTACCAAAAGATGCTATTGCTGGTTTTCAAGCATGTTATGAAGACCACAGGTCATATAATTTTAACTTAATTTAAGTTAAAACTACCGTTTTCTATAAATTTAAATTCATCTGTAAAAATTAGAGCACTGTTTTATTTGTTGTGAAAAAAAAAAACATTTAGCAGATGAAAACTGGGATCCTATCTCAATACCACTGAAGCTATCAACCCGGGGGGGCGGGGGTAAGCATCTCCCTGAAACGAGCTTTTTGGAACTTGGGATGTCTGTTAAACTGTAAAAACTTGCAAAAGCTGGCGAAAAATACTCTGTTTTATGTTCTGATAATTGCATTCTTTACCACATACCTAAATGTTTGAATTTAACCTAAGATGCTAAGATAGAAGCTGGATATTCCTGAGTGCTTGGTTGGTTTGAGCAGGTTGATGTTTGCAACATATACTTTATCTGAGGATGATGGACACGACAGAGAGAAACATACATTACAGACTAAATATGTGATGAGATTACGCAATAAAAAAATAAAAAAAAACAATAAAATGCTATACACTGTAAAAATGACAACTCAAAATTGTTCACCTTACTAAGATTTTTGCATTAACTGACAATAAAATTGCCAGTTGGAACTTGAACTGTCTGTTGTGAGCCAGTTGAACTCACTTTCATAAGTTTCTTATGACAAGTTCATCTTATTCTATAAATTAAGTTGAGTTTACTTTGAAGTTGTAGTTGACACCCAGTCCGAGCGAGGTCAACTTATCTGAGCATGCTCATTTCAAATTTGTCATGGCAACCGGCTGCTACGGGGTTTCCATGGATTTTCCCAGGAGCTCCCTTCTAAAGTTTGGTTCAGCCATCTGGTCACTCTGCTGGCGGTAACTTTCCCTGAGGACTCGTCCAAGAGAAGACTAAGGCACTGGTTTCCTGTCATCTCTGGCAATATTGCATTATTTGTAAGGTTTTAACAGGAGTTGGAAAGTAAAAAAATATATGCTGAAACCTGATTTGCTTTAAGCATAAGATTACTTGTTTACATTGCTTGTTTACATTGTGGGATTGTAAACCTGTTTTTGCCAAAGTGGTTCAAATAAACATGCAAAATTTAACTGGTTCACTGTCAGTGGATGATTTAATGGGGGTGGTTAAACTCAAAAATGTAAGTTAGTACAGAGGATGGTAATCTGAATTTAAAATAACCTTTTACAGATAATATGAACTTAAATTAATAAGTTTTTACAGACTTGAAAGTTCCAGTGACTTCAATTAAAAAAACTTAGATTGACACAGCTTAATAAGTGTAGTTCTACAAAACTTAAAAAATTAAGTTGATACCTTCAACTCAAAAATTCTGTGCAGTCGGTTGCCTTGAAATTTTGAGTTGAACTAACTTTTAGCGTTTTTACAGTGCACATTGTTTAATTGACAAGCATCTGGAATGTCAATTAAAGACCAAAAAAACAAAACTAAATCTTCCAAAGTCCTAAATGTCTCCTAGCAGGACAAATAAGGGAAGGCTAGTTGCTAATTGTTCTAGAAATTACTGGAAATTGTCTTTGAATCTGTGGAATATCATAGACATTTGAAGAATACTCCAGGAGTTTTTACTAAGATTTCCTGAGCATCCCAGAGTTGCACTCGTTTTACGAAGACTCCCCAGCAACAATAGCAGGGATGAAAGGCTATGGACTCACTTTAAATCTTGGCTTGTTACAATAATATTGTTTTCCATCTTTTCTCCCAATTCCTTTCAAGTTTTGTGACCAGTTGCTCAAATAATTTGGAATGAAATACATAACTGACAGTATAATATATGTGACTGGCCAGTGAGATGCTCAGCAAATTTGTAGAGTGGGGCATGGCTCCCTCTTGTGGCACAGCAGCATGTTGGACCTCTTTAAAATCAGACAATCCTAAAGTAAACGACCATCAACACAATTGTAAGCCAACCATACTCCTGCATGCATATGGGAATACAATACTTTTGTGTATGTACAAGATATAAGAAGGTGGTAGTTAAGCCCAGAGGATTTCCAAAGCAATTTCTGCCTGAAAATACATAACTGATATCTCTATAGGAACCACTATCACAATTAAAACTATGTGTGACCTTTTTGTAATACAAAGAATATTTTTTTAGCCTTAACTATAAAAATATCGGGTTGATGAGGGCAGCGGTCTAAGACACCTATAGCAACCACTCTTGGAGAAGCCCAAGTTAGTCCAGGGCGAGGTAAAAAACAAAGTCCTTCCAGCATGACCTGGCCTGTCCCATTGGGCTCTTCCAGGTAATGGAGCTCACGCTCTGTTTTTCATTCATTTTTTTGTCGTCTTTCAGTGCAGAGCCCGCTTGCTTGATCAAAGACTGACTGCTACTGTCTACACGCGAGACCAGCTGATAGACCTTCGAAACTCTGCTTTACTGCCGCCAACAGAGGGAACGCAGATCCCTGCAAGCTGAGGAGGAAGAGACGTGGCAGCCGTGTGGGAGTCAGGCGATGTCTGCAGGGGGAGGAGAAACAGACCAGCCCGTCCCATCCGTCATCATGGGCAATGTCAGATCTCTCTTTAACAAGGTAGATGGGCTGGCGGACATCAAACACGCTACAGAGATGCTAGCATCCTATGTCCGACTGAGACATGGCTAACGGCTCTAACTCCGGACTCTCATGGAAACATGGATCGATTCCATCTATTTTGGGCTGAAAGAACCAGGGAGGTAGGTAAGAAGAGAGGAGGGGGTCTGGCTGTGTTTGTGAACAATAGATCGTGTAACTCTGGATACCTAGCCATTAAAGATATGCTATGCAGCAAAGACATTGAGCTGCTAGCATTTACCATGAGGCCCAACTACCTGCCTCGGGAATTTAGACACATTATTGTGATAGCTGTGTATGTCCCCCCTTTGCTAATGTGTCCTGCACCTCCCACCAGCAGACTACAAACACAGAACCCACAAGCCCTTTTTCTCTCTGGAGACTTCAACCATGTCTCCCTGTCTTCCACCCTTCCCACATTCAAACAGTATGTTTACTGTCAGACCAGAGACAATAATGCGCTGGATCTACTGTATGTCGACACATAGGAGGCATACAGCTCATCCCCACAGGTGATCCTGCGGCATGAGGAAGATTTCTCATTAACATGAACAAACTGAAATATAATGCAGTGCCCTAATGTCCTACAAGATGTTCAAGTCTTTCTAAAAATATATATATGGTGATTGACTGTATCCAAAATGCAGCACTAAGTCCATTTTTTGATGCAATGAAAATATCATTAGTGTCTTTCACCAGTACTTTTTCAGTGTTATGAAGAGCTCTAAAACCTGACTGAAACTCTTCAAAAAGTTTATATTATTGTAAGTGGCCACACACGTTTAGCAACTATTTTCTCTAGAGTCTTGGATAAGAAAGTAAGATTAGGTAAAGGAATGGTTTCTTAAGTAAAGGGTTTGATAAAAGCTACTTTGAAAGTCTGATTTATATATTCCTTTAACAGGGATAGATTAATCATATCTAATATGGAAGTTGAAATCCGAGGTAATGCTTCCTTAAATAACTTGTTTGGAATTTGAGCTAACATACAAGTTAATGGTTTAAATGAAGATTATATTAATAACTATGAGACTTGGATGAAGAACAGTTGAAGAACAGCAGAGAAGCTGCACAGAGGTGTGTTCAACTACGACTTTGCTTCCTGGTCTGCACCCTGGGCTGGAAGGGTTTTGGTAGACTAATAAATTTGGCCAGATTCTTAGAGAGAAGCGCTACACCACCGCACCACCCACACAACCAACAGATGAATGACGATATGTGGCTAAACATGTCATCACTGGCTAGATTTTTGGAAGCGACCAGAGAATATTACAGAGTAAACATTATTTTGGTAAAGATACACAGAGAAGCAACAATAATTTTAGTGACCTTTAATCAGCGTAACCAAGTGTCATTACCACCAGTGTGAATTTAACCTTATACTTAACCAGCAGTTTCAGGTAGGATTTAATATTACACATTCTGCTCCTTGGCAAACATTAAGGTACCTGGTGCCTCTAATGTCACAATTCAGACTACGGAGCTGCTATTTACCAGAATGGGCTTCCGAGTTGGTGAATCACTGAGTGGGGAGAATTATTTTGACATGTGGAAGGGATGGTGGTGACCAGTGGGCAAAGCTCTGCAACTATACTTCCAGCATACCGTCAAGAAACCATTACCTGGCTGCTCAGAAACATTTGGAGTACCACCACCAGGAGGTATCTCAGTGGCTACAGTTTGTTAACTATTAGGGTCTATTAGAAGTAGTTTTTACTACTACTTTTATAAAATATATAATTATGGATATTAGGAACTAACCGCCTGCAGAGGATGAGGAGAGCCCACCGAAATCCACCCATCCTTACCACCTTCTACAGAAGTACAATAGAAAGGGTTCTGACCAGCTGTCTCGCACTGTGTGGTGTGAGTGGCTACAGCGCCGCCGATTGGAAGAAGATGAGAGAAGTAGTAAGAACTGCAGAGAAGATCACCTCTTGCCTCCACGCAAAAGACATTTCATCCCAGGCGCTGCATGTCCCGAGCCCGTAACATCATCAGTCATCCCTCACACCCCCACCAGGGACTGTCACTCCCTGCTGCCCTCTGGAGCGAGGAGCTTCTCAGCATTCAATGCAGAACCAGCAGATTCACAAAACCTTCTTACTTCCGCACTGCCATTAGACAGCTAAGGGCATGGGCGTAGGTATAGGGACCATAGGGACATGTCCCTACCAGTAATTTTGAACGAACCTAATTGTCCCGACCAATAATTGGATGTGAGCAACATGTTTATAATTTACAGCAGTAGTTGTTGCAGCTTAGTGGCTTACCTTTTCCTCACGCAGCTCCTCTGCCTGCTGTCTCCTGTCCCTTTCATGTAGCAGCGCATGGAACTGTGCTGTTCTGTTTAACTCAACTCTCATTGGTTTGATTTCTGCCTTAAGTTCCGCCTTCTCTCTCTCTGATTGGCTGTTTTCTAGTCCGCCTGTGCTGGGAGCACAACATTGAAAATGTATTCACACTAGAATGCGGGGTTACATCGCAATTAATATTAGGCTACAAAACAAATCCCCATAAAAAAAAATTAATATCCTGTACACTAAAAAACAAAACCTTTTTTTCTTTTTATAAAACGAAATATTCTGAGTCAGCCAGGAGTTCTGAAGACTACTGGTAAAATTGGGCAAATAAAGGCTGTAAGCCATCAACATTTCTGATTCTTAGCCACAAGGCCAACTAAAAAAGAAAATGTGAGGGCCCTTCACCGATATTTACCGATATTAGTTACTGTTTGTTTTCATTTGAGAAAGTTCAGGTTTAAAGTATTAGCAGGTGTTATCTTCTTATAGAGTATCACAACACAAGAAATGGTGGCTAAACATCTGCTGTTTATCGTTTAAAAAGCATAATTAGGGTTCCACATAATAACAGTAATTTAATTGACTACTTATACTTCTAGAAATAGGATAAAGACAAGAACAAACAGATGAAGAACATCAACATTCATTTTATCTTACATAGATTTCCACACATTCTAAATACAAAATACTGTATTTACCTTCTCTTGATTAGTCACTTAAATGAAACCATTTTCAAAGTCAAAACAGTCCTAATTCCACATTCATCAGACCTGGTGATACTTCAAACATTGATAAACAGCATCTAATGAGTGTAGAGCTTATAACATTTTTATTAATGTAGCAGAATTATGCTTTTCTCTTTAACAAATGAATTGCTCTTATCAGCATGGATGCTCACATCGAGCATAAAAAAGGGCATGCATATTGCATAGCACAAATGACACCTGACCAATTGTGTCCCTACCAAAGTTCAAATCAAAACCTACGCCCTTGCAGCTAAGTGTTGAATAAACTCTAAATCAGTGTCACAGATTCTGCTTCAAACTGACCATAGTAATGTCTTTTTTTTGCGCTTCATGTTTTTTCTCCCACACCTGTTTACATTTGATCACTGGTGCACTTTAAGAAAATGGAAATGCCAGGAGTGCTTTGCAAAACGAAATTTCCTTTTATATAAACAAAATGACATTAAATGTTGTCTAAGTCAAAGTCTAAATGACATGAGAAATAAATATGTAAAATGTGCACACAAAGTACCTATTAGTTCCGACATGATACTAATTTGTGCCCACGAAACACTAATTCGTTCCCATGAAATATTAATTTGGTCCAACGAAATACTAATAAGTTCCCTTAAAATATTAATTTTAGTAAAATTTCATTTTGATGTTCTTTTTTGATGCCTTAATGATTTACAATATAAGGATGTTATTTACTTGAAACTGTTTTTAGTATTTCCATAAAACTAGCTAATAGTTTGATTAAATAATTGTCATGAATTAAATGAGGTGTCTAACAGCAACTTATTGTATGAGTTGCCTTTTTTACCAGATGCTTTTGTGGTTGAGTAAATATTCTTTTTTAATTAGAGATACACTTTCTCACAAATCCAATGACTTCTGCTGACCAGTTCTAAGTTGCAAACATAAAGAATTTAAACGTAGATTTCATACTTGATTGGATTCAAAGGTTTTAATAAGCAACATGTAGTAAAATGGAGTAAAAAATTTAATTGTTTGCATTACTTTGTATCCTAAATAATCCCAGGAATCTGCCAGCCATGATGGGGGCCAAAGAGCAAGAATCAAAACAACTATTTTGTTCTTAGGTAAACTGAAATTTAAAACATACCTTTTCAGTAGTTTTGTCTTGTTCCTCTTTAGGACTGACTGGCTTTTTTATGCCTTTCCTACAAGATATATAAGACTTTCTGTACTTGTGTGTCACATTGATGAAATGTTCTTTGCATGTAGCCAAACAAGCAGTGATTAAAGACTATTTCAGTGAGATATCTTAATTTTCCTAATGGAAGCCAAAAGAAAATAAGGCCTCTGTACACAATAGTATATTCCTAATCTACAGTCTTAGATGTCCGGGAGGGACTGGAGTATACTTTTCAAAAGTTGGGTTTGTTCCCTTGTGTGTGCGTTATGTTCATGGTGAGTAGATCAATAACAGCAAAATGGCTCTACTCAGATAAATTATGGATCTACTCAGCAAAGTTAAGAATCTTACAATGGCAGAGGGAGACAAAGATAAAGGGATAGTTAAGATTTTTGGACATGAATTTATGTAAAAACTTCATTGACTGTAGCAGGGATGTAAGGGTGTTCAGGTGTGTACCAGGATAAAATAGTTTCATTGTTGTACAGGGGTGCCTTTAATCAAGGGTTTTTAAGCTAAAAAAACAATGCATGTGTTTTGTTAGGCTATTTCAACAAGTTTAACACATCCTGACACTATGTCAGACCTTGATATCAGTTAGGACTATACTTTGGCCACTGTCACTCTGGCACTATAGTTAAAGTTGTTAACAAAAGTGAACTATTAGGGCTTTTTTTTTAAAGGAAAAACATATATTAATGCCAGGGATAACCAACAGATGAAGATGCTGGTGAAGGTTCTTAGCCATCCAGGTCATAGTCTTTCCAAAAATTAAAAGAATCCACTGGAATTTGTGTCCTAGTTTGAAGACATTTTGCCTCCCATCCAGAAAGCTTTTTCAATTTCAATTTCAAACTGTCAGGAATAGCATTGAGTTCAAGGTTTTAGACAGTAGCCCAATAAAGCCTTGCTTGTTTTGGCTACACCCATTGCAAATGGGCAGATCCCTTTGTCTGTTCCAATTTGCATGTTTTCCACACAAAAAAAGGCTTTGTTAGGCTACTGTATAAAACCTCGAACACTATTTCTGACATTTTGAATTGAAAAAGCTTACTGGATGGGATCCCAGATAGCAGGCGACACAGCGCCAGATCTGTTTTCAGACCGGCAGATCTGCATAACAGTCACATCTGTATTACTGCCCGCCCCCAAATCAGAGAGCGCGAATCACAGTCAGTTTACAGATGGTTTGGAGCCGGGGATACGGACTGAGGCGCAACCAGAGAAAGGTGATGGAGACAGTACTGCGGCTGGTGATTTTGAAATCAAAATCATATCCAAAATTGATTCCTCATTAAGGTAAGCCAAAGTTGTTCAAACAGGTATGTAAGAAAATATATCTTCTTTAGTTTTGTAAAATATAAGTTATAGTAATATAAATATATTGTTAGTAGTGGTAGTAGTTGTAAAATATATTATAATGTTTATCTTTTGTCTCAATGAGTTGCACATTAATTAATAAATGATGTGTATTTTGTCTTTATAGGAGCTGTAAGGAAGAATCCATCATCTGCTAGTGCAGCAGATACAGAAATTAACAGCTTTTCTATCTGCTGGTTCACCCTAGCTTGTGACCGTGGAGGTGGTTGCAAAGAACGGCAAAAATCATAATCCTCACCTTAACAATTTTGATTTGTGTGAGTTATGATGTTTAGAGATGAGTTTGTTCTGTGAACACAGCAAAATAAATAATCTGTTTAATGATTATTATAATACATTTCCTATTGTCAGTTATTTAAATAAAAATGGTTAAATAAAATAAATAAAAAAATGAATGGAATAAATATGGTTAAACGATATGTTCTCATAATAAATCATTTATTTTAAAAATGCTGTTATGTTCCTTTTTTTTTTAAAGGAATAGTACACCCAAAACATGATTAGCCTTCATTTTCT
>JAGKQL010000050.1:4423034-4438568 GCA_018398635.1 Cyprinodon brontotheroides | reverse complement strand
TCAGGAGGAGAGAGTTGTAATGTCAAAACACCGCTTGTGAAAACAATTGCACCACTACAATACACCATTCCTACTGGTTGCAAACAGATCATGAAATCAGGGCTAAAGTGTTGAAACTAGCTAAAGTGTAAAAACATTAGCATAACCGTGTAATTTCAGTGGGTAAAAATCACTTTGCAGTAATTGCACTAGTTTGGATAAAACCTCTGAGATCCAACACTGTAACAGTTTGGCATTCCCAGCAATTAGAGCACAGCTTATTTCAATATTCACCTTAAAAGTGGGTGGGGTAAGCAGTGTGCTCTGGGCCATTTTCAACCCCCAGAAATTGATATATGCTAAATAGCGGCTCAAGATCAGTTTCCAGGAGTCAGAACAATGTGTTCTAGAAGTCCTTTAAACCAGCTCAGTGATGTTCTCTTAATTCCTCCAAAATATTCAAGTCTTTCTAAAAGATTATGATCAACTGTATTAAATACATAAATGAGATATAACAGGACAAGTGCAGATAAAAGTCCATTATCTGAGGCATTGGAATATTAGTGACTTTGTGAGAATTTACAAATTGTATTCAGCAGTAGACTGTTTTGCAGACTAGGTAGGATTCCACTATGTACAGTGCCATTTTCTCTCCAGTTTCCAAGCGTGGTTCTACAAAGTGTGCAGCTCTGCCTTAAACCAGGGGCTGGGTTGTCTAAGACAGTGAACTAGCAACCTAATCAACAAATTCATCAACCTGTGAAGGGGAATTATTTAAATGTTTTCCCCCTGCAGCACTGCTCACCGACTCAGAGGAGAGAGAAAATGGAACATATTCTTTAAAATTTATAATGGCATTGCCTGATAATAATCTGCTAGAGTGGAACCTTATTTAGGGGGAGGAATTAACTCTGTTAAAGTCATTTTGAAGGTTATTAAAAGATGGCCAGAGAGAGAGGTGAGGAAATGCTGTTATTTATCGGCAGAAGTTCACCGCTTTCTTCCTCCTCTCTACTGTTAAGGAAAGCTCTGTGTTTACACCTTGAAACTTTCTCTTTATGTAACTTTCCTGAGAAGATATCAATCAGAAACAATTCTTTAAATAACACTTCATAATGTATCTGTTTTAAATAACCATGAGACATATGATTTTGACAGATATTGCAATCTTACTCGGTCCAGATAAGTAGCTTCGGGTTACAGAAAGTAGCGCTTTACCACTGTCCCTAGAGCTCTGTTGACGGAAAAATTTTATTTTGTTTTTCCTTCTCAGTATATTGATGTATGCTATGTGCTCTCTCTCTAAAAATGTTTTTTCTCAGCTAGTTTGTCTCACGTGCAAGGCCACAAAATGTCTGGAGTGGAAGATGGTTATAGACAAGACATACCTTTTCCCCATAACAAAACCACATACTTTTTCAAGGTAACTGTTTAACCAAAGTGTCTGTTATTGTTTTGACTCTGCCTTAAAAGTAAGGGAACAACTTTGTCTAAGGTTAGAACTTCGCAGACCACCATGCTGTGAATGTGAATGTCTTCTTCTCTTTTACTTTGCAAAGTAAATAAAGTGCTGACTGAGTAAATCCATCAATCTCCTGTATTTAACTGGACTAAACAGTTGAAAACTTTTTATTCACACAACAGGCTCACATCTCGTTAAGGTGTCACAGTTAAAAAGCATCTGCTGCATCATCACATGATTACATCATAACCTTAATAAATGAGGAGATCTCCCTCACTCTACCATATAAAACTACTACAGAGTGTCTCAAAGAAAAATAAAGAGACTTCACTGTTAAGAAAGATCCACTCTGCCTGTGGCCGCATTTCTTTCCCAAATCTTTGATATGTAGATAATGAACATGATAACTGTATATCCTGACAGAAAAACTGTCCCAATTATATTAACTACCTGGGAAAAGATTAATTCTGACATGCAACAGACAGGAATTATTACGCTCACACATCATAATCCTAACAAGTCGCCCTGAAAAGGTAGCATTTTTACAGTTACCTTTAAGCAAGCATTTGCAATCACATAAAGTCCTTGGTTGATGACATGAACTGACAGAAAAGGTATGATTTCTGAATTCAAGCAAAAATTACTTTGTGTCCACCGCGCGATTCGCTTCTCTCTCTTATCTCTAATCTTTCTGTTTGCATCGCTAGAAATGCATTCTTTGGATTGATTAGCATTGCATCACTCCTGAACAATTGTGCTTTGATTTCTCTTTAACTTTTGACAAATGGCAATTGAAAGTTTGTATCCTCATTAAAATCATGATTTTATTATCATCTAATTTCCACAGAGAAAATCTAATGATGGAGTGAGCTGTGCAAAAATAAGTAAATACATAAAGTCAGGCTGTAGTGTTTGATTTGTTCCCACACACATTTAGTTTACCCACCCTTTGCAAAAAGAGCAGAGGTAACACCAGACTGCTGGGCACGAGAAAGAAAAATGAAGACAACCCTGCAATGCAAAAAACATACCCAAAGGGAGTGGAAAGTGTTTGTACAATAGAGGTAATGAAACTGCTCATAAATCTCAGCAAAAGAGCTCCTGTAATAAAGACCATTGGTCGTAGAGCTCTCCTTTTTGATTGGTTACTAACGCTATTAATGTCCCCTGGTCCAGGCCGAAATAGAGCACAGAGGACTGAGAGGCTGCAGAAACAGAAAACAACAAATGTGAAGGACAGGACTGAGAAGCTTATGGCTATATATGAAATTTTTAACCATACTGTTATAATCATCACACCAACAGAGATCAGCCAAACACACCCAATGGTGACATTTCTGATCCTTGCCCCCGCTGATCCTCTGAGGCAAAGGTAGTAGAGGGGATGCACAACAGCCAGGTAGCGCTCCATACAGGTCAGGAGGTGAAACAGCATACTTCCAATTGAGTACATGGCATGAACCATCGTCCCAAACATCCAGAGGTCTATATTATGAGTAATTGGAGCAAAAAACATGAAGTACACGCTTGAAATACCAAGGAGGTCCAGAAACACAACGTTGTAGGTAAAGATGTCAGAGTGATTAGATGTATTGAAAGTAGAGCTGCTCCATTGCTTAAAACCAACAATGAGGACAAAAATCAAAAGAGGGATCAACGAGAAGAAAAGTAGCGAGATGCTTGACAAGATGATAGTTGTTTCTGCAAAGGCACAGGTAGACTCCAGATGCGGGGAGGAGAAATTGATGTCCATCTTTGTTTGCAAGGCAAAAGAGCTAAACAGGAGATGAGATGAAAGACCCGGTAAGAGACAGACAACAGATACCAGTCTGAAAGATATCCATCCATCCATTTATTTTATTAATTTACAGTTAAAAGAGGAGAAATGTTTACCTACCTACAATTAGTACAGGAGAAGGCCTGGGTACTTTATTAAACTCGCCTTTACTGAATGAGAAACACATGGTTCAAACACACAAAACTCCAGAACTACATGTAATATACTGTACAGACATCTGTACGTACTCTTTTGTGTGTTTAAACAGCCTCTTCATTGTTTTTATTTTATTTTCATATACATTTCTTGTTGTACTGAATAAATTTTTAGGACTCTTAGAGGAGTACTAAACTTTGCTGTAGCAAAAAATAATAGAAAATAAGAATAAATAGAAAAATCTTGAAAAAAGGTGTATTTGTCATTCATTTAAGGAGTTAGGTAAAATTATCTGCTAATGGAATGAGTTTTCCTGCAACTAAAAAATAACAAAAACATATTTCAAATTGGATAATGGAGATGTGTTTTCATATGTAAAGTGAAAAAAATAATATGGGTTTAGCAGATTATTTTATTTACCCACTTAAATCATCTACCAGTTCTCTAATTTATAGCCAATATTACTTTTTCTTCACTTGTTGTAGCGTCGTTCCAATACATAGGAAGCAACTGAGTGCTGTATGGAGGGTTTAAAGCTGCTACTTGTTTTGTCAGAGAAGAACATTTTTTTGAGCTTCTATTCTCTTTATTGAATACAAATGTTATCTGATTGGTTGATTATTATGAAACATTTGCGGTTTAGGTTATCATCCAGGTTTGAAATATCGACAGTTTTAGGCTATTTAGAACTGATGCAAAATAAAAGGAAGTTAAGAGCATGACCCTAAAGTATTTCTAAATCAATTTCATATTTTCCTTTTGTGTGATAATAAATAAATCTAAAATACTTTTTTTATTTCAAGACTTTAGATAAATCTAAAATTTTGCTTTAAGCAGAATTTATTTTAGATTAGGGTTTAAAACACTCACCTCACCGGTAGTGTTCTGTTCAAGTGCGCCTCTAAAATGAACAGCTGCTTCTCTGCAGGTGTTCAATGTGATCTATTATTATACCCATTTGTATATGAGTGTCACAATGATGGAAAAGATTTTTTAAATAATGTAAAACTAGCTCATTAGTTTGTGTCTCTTTGTACTATAACCTAGTTTGTATTCAATGCAGTTAATGCGAATCACCTTCAATTTCTGATCTACAAAACTCTTATAAAAAAAACACACTCAAAGAATTCCCACAACAAGGCCAGACAAAACAATATTTGGTCATTTTAGCAAATAACATCTATCAATCACATGGTATGGAGTCTCACAGCGAATATAAAGCAGGTGGTAAAGACGTGCACAATCAGTGAAATGTAAAAAAACAAAACAAAAGGAGGACAGAAAAAAGTTGTGATGCTCTATGAGTCTCATAAAAAAAAAACGAGGGGCAGTAGAAAACACAACTTATCACTCTACTCAAGGAAAAAAAAAAACTTTGACAAGCATCCGGAGGACAGAGAACAGATACTGTAGAATAAAATGGTGATCCTCTTTGAGCCCCATAAAAAAATACAGCATGCAGGTAATCTTATCGTTTGCCCCTCTTTTTTTTCAAAATCTTCAATAAACTTCACAGATCTTTCCCTGAGAATCACCTCTTTCTGCCTCAGACAACATAAAAACTGCTCCAGAGAGTTTATTGCTGCATACTTTCTTTTCTTCAGATGTTGATCTTGACACCCACACTGTTATGTTTTTAGTATAGGCATATAAAACTTCTTTATCTGTTCTGGTTTGAGATGCTGCATGGACTCGTCCAGTGAGGCTTTTCTTCATATGTGTGACAGTGTTTTTTTTTTTTTTGTAGGGAATTGTTCAAATTTGTGTTTAGCACTGAGACAAAAATGAAAACACATCTGCACAGATCTGCTTTCTCATTCTGCCTAATTAGAACCACAAACCAAGCATGAAGAGGAGATTAAATTTATTTCAGATAATAAAGTAAAAAAATCATGGTGTTGTTTTTTGATCCAGGACCTGTCATTTAAATCCCATATCAAAGAGTTTTCTAGAATTTCTTTCTTTCATCTGAGGAATATTGCAAATATTAGAAATCTCCTGTCCAGGGGTGATGCTGAGAAACTAGTCCATGCATTTGTTACTTCAAGGCTGGACTATTGTAGTTCTTTACTATCAGGAGTCCACAAACTGTAGTTAAAAGCCTTCAGCTGATCCAAAATGCTGCAGCCAGAGTTCTGATGAAAATTAAAGAGATCATATCTCTCCTATCTTAGCTTCTCTTCATTGGCTTCCTGTTAAATCCAGAATAGAATTTAAAATCCTCCTTCTCACATATAAAGAAGCCTTAAATGGCCAAGCTCCATCTGATATCAGAGAGATCTGATTGTTCCTTATGTTCCAGCTAACAGAGCACTTAGGCTCTCAAACAGCTTTTTTACTGAGTGGTTCCTAAATTCCTAAAAAGTAGAGATGGGGGAGGCAGATCTTTTTAGTTATCAGGCTCCTCTCCTGGAACCAACTACCAGTTTTTGAGGCCGTGAGGCAGACACCCTGTCTACTTTTAAGGCTAGGCTTAAAGGAGAAATTCCGGTTTTTAACACTTTTAGCCCATTTTCTGCTAGGTGTCCAGGATGAAATCGAATGATGCGACACCAAAATTTTGACAATTGGTCCTGTCTCTCTGCTTTTTGGCTCATTTGAGAATCCCCCCTGGCTGCTTTAGAATGGCTTCCATAGAGCATGTCGATAATGTCCTTAAAACAACGCTTAAACGTTCTTTTTTTATTAATATGCTACTCACTCCGACGTCGTCCGGTGCTAGCGTCTCTGTTAAACACTTTAAAAACTCTGAAAATGGAATCACGAAAGGTGGATTCTTGATTCTCGAGCGTCGGAGATTACACAGAGTGAAGCGAAAAAGACTACAACTGTGTAAACAGGCCCCATTTCCGTTTCCGGTGGCAGCGGAATATTGACTATTCAACAGAACTCAATGGGATTTACAAAATGCTAAATAAAACACTACAGGAGCGTTTTTTCTTCACGAAACTTTTTTTTTGGAGCGATCATTGAACAGCTGGCGACCGATTGGTAGCATATTTAAAAAAAGAACGTTTAAGGTTGTTTTAAGGACATTATCGGACATGCTCTATGGAAAGCCATTCTAAAGCAGCCAGGGGTGGATTCTAAATGAGTCAAAAAGCAGAGACAGGACCAATTGTCAAAATTTTGGTGTCGATCATTTGATTTCATCCTGGACACTTTACAGAAAATGGGCTAAAAGTGTTAAAACCCGAAGACTTCTCCTTTAAAACTTTCCTTTTTATGATAAAGCTCATGCAGTTAGAATTTGGGGAAGTTATATTTATCCTGAGCTATCTCTATCGGGATTCTTGCTACTGCTAAGGCTTAAGAGAGCACGATGAAAGAGATAGGGACCCATTTTTCACCATTCTGCATCATTCTGTCTCTATTCTCTCCCACTCTGCAGAATCCTTTAGTTTCACTCCTAACGTTCTGCTCTCTCTGCTTTTCCTCAGAGTAGCTTTGCCTCGTCTGTTCCTGTTTGGCTGTGACGCCATCCTGGAAAAAAATATCAGCTGTGCTGCTGCCATCAACATCCTTGTTTCTAGATGCTGGAGATCTGCCTGTTTTCCAGTGTGGTCCTGTTTCTCTGACTGTGACTGAGTGGATGTGCTTTCTTCGTCCTCTGACATGGGAGCTGCCTTGGAGCTCGTCCCTTCTGCTGTGTTGTTTAGTAGCCCCTGGACGGGGCCTGCCATTTTACAGCTGCTTTTTGTGTCTCTGCTTCTGTCTCCCTTGAACCCCAGTCGGTCTCGGCAGATGGCCGCTCACGCTTGAAGCCTGGTTCTGCTGGAGGTTTCTTCCTGTTCAAAGGGAGGTTTCCTCCTCCACTGTACGCTTGCAAGCGATCCTTTAGTGTGAGGGATTGCATTCAAGTCAATGAGTTGATACAATCAACTGGTTTTTCTTAGATAGAAAACTTTGTATCGCTGATTTGCCTGTATGATCTGGTTGAACTGCTATTAAGTGTCTTGAGATGTGTTGTGAATTTGGTGCTATATAAATAAACTGAATTGAATTGAATTGAGGAGAGGGAACAAGTGTTCATGTGTGTTATTTATTGGGGCCCCATGGTACTCTGTGCAAGTAACACTTTAACCATACACTTAAGGAGTATGTTTTGAACATCTGTATTGAGTAAAGCTGCTTCTAGGAGTAGTTATTGTGTGTTTGCTTTTTTATGCTATAAACACATCAGCCAGAGGCGGAAGGCTAAATGGAATACATTCTGGGCCGGATCTATCAAAAGGTTTGCGTGTATAAAAACGTGAGCTATTTCACTGCGCGCACGCTAAAAAATGTACAAACTGATCTATCAACAGCGTGCTAAAAGGATTTGGTCTTTAACACGCCAGCTAAATAAGCGCCTCTTATCCATTTGCAGTACTTTTTCTGCGATGAATATATGCAATATGGGTGGATTTACACATAAAAAGTGCGTCTTGTGGGAGGAAAACATGTAAATATATTAATTTAGCACTTTCACCAAAGTGATTTATAAACCTGAAAGCAATTTTGCTAACGGTATCTGACTCTATATTTAACACGTTTCAAAAGAAGGTGCAAATGCTCTGTATGCGTAATTGCGCACACATGGCAGCGGTTATTGTCGCAAAGAAGGAGACATGGAAATGAAGCAAGGAGACGCAGAGAACGCATTTTTTCACTCCGTGTGAATATTTTTGGAATGAATCGAGGAAAACGATCATCAAAACATATCGCTTATCCAGCATTGCCATTTTGGAGCTGTTGGGGGAACTCAATGGATTTGGAGCCAGGCACAAGGAGGACCCACGCTAATACCAGATATCACAAAACTCCTTGCAACATTGCAGCGTGCGGTTGCAGCGAGCTGGGATCTCCCAATCTCGCTTTTCAGAAGTGCTGTCCAACGCTCTAAATGCCATGTCGCCCCTGACGCCCTACGGAGAACCCGACCTCCCTCCCTGCGCCTGTGGAGCAACATGCCAATGCTGCGGGGATGCGTCACGTACAAGCAGTAATCTCATCCACAGTCACTTCTTGTGAGCCATTTGGTATGTGCATTTTTCACAGGCCAATACAAAACACCTGTTTTTTGTTTTGTTTTTTTTTTTACTGCAGTGAAGTAGAAATTCAGCCACATAACACCTTAGGGAATAAAGGTTGCCAAAGTATATATATATATATATATATAGGCCTATATATATTATTTATTTATTTTTTTTTTGGAGGGGGTGGGGGTGTCACTGTACGATTTAAATTTCTTAATGCACTAGTTTGTACAAACTACACAGTACTTTGCCGCAAACCACAAAACGCGCAAAACCATCATTTAAATAGGGCGTCTCCAACAGTTTTGCACCTGCCACCAGTTACACAATCACTCTTGTTAAATCACTGCAAACAATGGTTTCAGCCCCTCGCGCCAAAATTCCAGTTCTGCGAGCGCAAATTACTGCCCGCAAAATTGGATCTTGATAAATCCGGCCCTCTATTTCTGTTTGAAAAACGAGCAAAAGGATGCTATTTTTGCCTCTACGGATGGGAAGACGTTTGTGCGTTCCTCCCAACCTGTCATTGATTTATTAGTTAACTGGGAAACTAATCAAGAATGTCCGCTGGTACTTGTAAGTGATTGTCTTAAAACTTGATATGGGAGGCGGGTTAGGGTCCTCCCTTTTAGGGAGATGCTCTACATGAGGCTTCCAAGTTGATACCGTGTATCATTCAAACAGAACAACAGGGTATCATTCTGGTCTATACCAGGTTAGGCTAATTTTACTACAAAAACAAAACCTTTAGCATGTAGCTACAGCAAGTTGCTAAACTAAAATCCTGGCTAACTTGACAGCCAGATTACAGTAACTATTAAATACTGATATTTTGATGTACAAAGTAGCATTATGTGTAATTATTCCATTTATAGAAGCTTATTACTAGTAATACTTTAAAGAGGCTCTATATGATATTTTTTTTCACCTATAACAATATAACAGCAACAGCACACTATGCTATTTTTGTCATGATCATGTAATGAAGGGGCGACAGTTGTGTTGGATGTTGGAGTTTGCCCTGAAATCAGAGGGTTGACGGTTCAAGCCCTGGCTCTGACTTTCATTGTCGTTGTGTCCTTGGGCAAGACACTTCACCTGCGTTGTCTACTGATGGTGGTCAGAGGGAGCATTGGCGCCAGTGTCAATACGGCAGCCCGCTTCTGTCAGTGCGCCGCAGGAAAAGCGCCTGGTCGGCCTCTCTGGTACAGCTCTCAACTGGCTTTTAAATCCTACTTGAAGTGACAGGGACTTTTTTGTGTCAGTAGGCAATCTTTACATCAGAGATGACAAAAATCACGTGGGGTTCCCCAAGGGTCCATCCTGGGTCCCCTCCTATTCAATATCTACATGCTCCCTCTCGCTGAGTTAATGAAAAACAACATCAGCTACCATAACTATGCGTTGACTGACACACAGCTTTATGCCGACACCATGTCACCAGGTGACTCATGAACCAATTCAAGCACTGAGGAAATGCTTAGAAGAAATCAATGCCTGGATGTGCCATAATTTTCTTCAACTAAATAAAAACTGAAGAAGTAAGTAATAATCTTTGGACCAATAGAAGAGAGATCTAAAGTTAGCACACAGCTTCAGTCGCTTAAGCTAGTAACAAGGTTGGCTTTCTATCACCTGAAGAACATTCCAGGATTAAAGGACTGATGTCTCCAGCATGATCTGCAAAAACAAATCTATGCGTTTATTTTTAGTCAAATTGATTACTGTAACGGTGTTTTCACAGGTCTGCCTAAAAAGTGGATCAGACAGCTGCAGCTGATCCAGAGCGCTGCTGCCCGTGTCCTCACTAAGACTAAGAAAATAGAGCACATCACCCCAGTTCTAAAGTCCTTCCACTGGCTCCCTGTATCTCAGAGAATAGACTTTAAAATACTTCTGTTAGTCTCATCATTAGTTCAACTTTTTTTTATTTTCTTTAGTCCAACTGTTTTTATTATTCTTTTTTGTTTCTGCATTTTTTATTTTATTTTGTCCTACTTGCTTTGATTCTGTTTTATCTTCCTGTATTTTAACCTCATGTAAAGCACTTTTGCATTGTCTTTGAACTGAATTGTGCTATACAAAGGCCTTTGCCTTGCCATTACTTAATTCCCTCCACCTGCTTAGCTCCAAACCCAGTTTTCATTTGCTCCCTCAACTAATCCACCTGTTCCAGCTCCTATTGCCTGCTGCCTGTTTCCAGCCATCAGTGCCAGATTATTCCTAAGCCCTGAGTGTGAGAGTTCTCTAGCGTACCTTGTTGTGTTTTGACTGCCTGATACTGACTTGTTTTTGCCTGAGTTTTGCCCCTGTTCCGGTCTGTCCCCTGACGCCTCGCTAGGTTTCCTTTTTGTACCTCTGTGTCTCTGTGATCTGGTCATTTGCCTTTTCACCTGCTCTGGATTCTACCTCTGTCTTTTTCTGCTCTTCTGCGTCTGCTGGCTTCCTCTCGTCAGTCCCTGATATACACCACAGGCCCAGTCCTTTCCCACAGCTGATCTGACTCTGACCTCACTTTGAGATTATTTGCCTGCTGCAATTTAGCGTGAAAAACATAATCAAGTCTGGATCTGTTTTGTTAAGCAAGACATGCAAACAACTACAATGTCCTGACCTCTTAAAATATATCACATAAAACAGCATGGTCTTTCAGTGTTCTGGGACGATACCAGTGAGCTGCAGAGAGAGATCGACTACTGAAGAACCGTCAGACAAATCCCTCTCAGGTGGGTCTTGTTTTATTAATTACAGTCATTAAATGTATCTTTTATTTTATTTCCTCTCTGACTAACATTGATGGGTTTTTTTAATTAGCTTACATAGAGCAAGGTAGTTTATTTGAGATTCACGTGAATTTTCTGTATTTTTGTTCTTTAACTCCTTTTTTCAAATCGACCAAAAATAGTTTAAATTTATGTGTTTAACAAGCATTTGTTCATTTTTTATGTGTTTACAAGTCTAGCCTAATTTAAATCGGCATAATGAATAGCTTATCACTGCATCGTAATGGTAAAATTACACTATAGCTAAAAACACTTCACTGAAGACCGTAACAAGGTCTAAATGATGAAGAGCATATTCTGTGATTGGGAACAAAAATAAGTAGTAAGAACACAATGCAAATTCTGAAACGCCCCTTTAAAAAGATGACTCAAGCCATCGGTTCCCCATATAACTTTATTCTTGAATATGTAAATAAAGTTGTTTTTTTCTTTTTTTCAATTCCAGCTTATGCCTGTAGTTCACAAATAGGAATTATAATTTATTTTGCCAAGTGGAGAGCTTGACTAATGCTAACACACTAATGTTTGGTAAAACCAGTGTGAAAGTGCAGAGAAAATCGGTTACACACACCAGTATATATGAGTTATGCATAAAAAAACTGTTCAGTCAGTCTGACCCAGGACGGCTGCTTTCAAGCTCCAGTGTATGAATGTGTGGGTAAACAACTGAATGTAATGAAATAGGCTTTGCTATATATAAGTTAAGCTATATAAGTACAGGCCATCTACGAAAGACAGGTACATTTAATCGTTTACCCAACGAAACAAAGGTTTTTGTAAAGAGCAAATATCCTACTAAATTAATCTAATCAATTAATTGCAGGCCTTCTGGAAAGTTCTCAAGAATTTCCAATTTATAGATGTTGGATGCTACAACAACTATGTTTGAAGGACAAGCTATATAACTTCCTGAACCAGGACTGCAAGAACCAAATAATCGCATTATGTTCATACAACTCAAAGATAGAAAATAACGTTTCCTTTCTGTGTCAAATATGCATTAAGAATTTATTCAGCTTAGGACTGAGGCTTAACGTTACTTAAAGACAAGCATTTCCTCTCTGGAAACCTAAACACTGAAAGGCTCATAAAGACACCTAAAGAATGTCGCCAAGATTAAAGAACTTATGTCTCAACAGATCTTGAAAAACTAATTCAGTGGTTATATTTTAGTATAACTGATTAAATCAATCGTTTCATCACAGGTCTGCCTAAAAAGTGGATCAGAGAGCTGCAGTTGATCCAGACTGCTGCTGCCTGTGCCCTCACTACAATTAGGAAAGTGGAGCGCATCAACTCAGTACTTTAGTCACTAAACTGGTTTCCCATATATCAGAGATTACACTTTGAAGTGCTTATGTTAGGCTATAAATCACTGAGTGGTTTAGCTTCTGATCTGCTGTCAGTGAATCAACCCACCAAATCTCTCAGGTATTCTGGCTCCAATTTACTTTGCATACCTAGAATCAAATATAAAGAAGTGCTGTAAGAAATCTGTAAAATTGCTGAAACAGTCTTTTTCTCTAAAGCCCGATTAGACTGAATTATATAGTCACCTTTGGCTGTGCTATCTAAACATTATTAGTGACCGATCGCTCCCTGGGACAATTCAATCAATTCAATTCAGTTTATTTATATAGCGCCAAATTCACAACACATGTCATCTGCACTGGGAGTTCAACCAGTTCATACAGTCAAATTGATACAAAGTTTCTATCTAAGGAAAACCATTTGATTGCATTGACTCATTGACTCAAATACAATCCCCCACACTAAGCATGCTTGTAGCGACAGTGGAAAGGAAAAACTCCCTTTTAACAGGAAGAAACCTCCAGCAGAACCAGGCTCGGTGTGAGCGGCCATCTGCCGAGGGCGACTGGGGTTCAAGGAGACAGAAGCAGAGATACAAAAAGCAGCTGTAAAAGGCGGCCCCGTCCAGGAAACACACAGCCAGACAGACGAGCTCCAAGGCAGCTCCCATGCCAGAGGATGAAGAGAGCACATCCACTCAGTCACGGTCAGAGAAACAGGACTACACACTGGAAAACAGGCCGATCTCCAGCATCTATAAACAAGGGTGTTGATAGAAGCAGCACAGCTGATGTTTCTTTCCAGGATGACGTCACAGCCAAACAGGAACAGACGAGGCAAAGCTACTCTGAGGAAAAGCAGAGAGAGCAGAAGGTTAGAGATTGAACTAACAGATTCTGCAGAATAGGAGAACAGAGAGAGAATGAAGCAGAATGATGAAATGGGGGTCCCTATGTCCTCCAAAAGTCTAAGCCTATAGCAGCATAACTATAGAGATAGCTCAGGATAACCTGAGCCACCCTAACTATAAGCTTTATCAAAAAGGAAAGTTTTAAGCCTAGCCTTAAAAGTAGACAGGGTGTCTGCCTCACGGACTAAAACTGGTAGTTGGTTCCACAGGAGAGGAGCCTGATAACTAAAAGATCTGCCTCCCATTCTACTTTTAGAAATTTTCTTTTCTTTTCATAAATCATTTTCTCTTTCATTTATTCATGTGCTACCGAAATGTGCTGTATAAATTAACTTGCCTTCTGCTGTGATTAGGCTATAAAAGATACAAGAAAATCTGTTGCTTTAACAGGAACTGTATATTTATCATAGTTGTGTCCTGCTTTGCAGCATTTGTTTTCCTGAGACGTCTTTCAGAGCCTTGACATGATCGTTGATTGGTCCATCCCTAATGCTTCGGTCCAGTCCTATGGCTGCAGGGCGTCTGCTGTTTCCACTTTAGCCACTGCCTTCCTCATCACCAGAGCAATCATTGTTGTCCCCTTTGCCATATGGGTCCTCTATCTGGGTTATAAAAAGGGGCGAAAGCAGCAGGAGCAGCAGCGCTCCGTCAAGATCATGAGCCACTGTGACATCATCACCTACCACATGGCCTTAATGCAGCTGACTGAGGCACCAGGGCTCGTCTTTTATCTTATGGGATATGTTGCTGAAAGTCTCACTGTTGTGGGTTTCTCTGTGTCTTCGCTAACTATATTAGGGGAGATACTCTTTCATGTTTTGACATGTGTTGAGCGCTACCTGGCAGTTATTCACCCCATCGCCTACTTAAAGTATAAACACACAAGCGGGGTCATAATGAGAAATACCTGTGTAGGAGCTGTCTGGCTTTTTTCTCTCGGTTGGGGTGGACTGGTATTTATGCAATACCCTGTCATCCCTTTCCTACAACTTTTTTGCGTATCAAGTCTCAGTTTTATTATTGTCTCCTTCTGCAGCCTCTCTGTTCTCTGCGCTTTGGTCCGTCCAAGGCCTGGTGAAGCAGGGGGAGACAGGGTTGACCAGTCAAAGAGAAAGGCTTTCAAAACCCTCATCACTATAACAGCCTCATTGTGGCTGTTGTTTTTGGGATATTTTGTCTCCTATAGTTTAAAAGCTTCCACTTTCCTGAAATACAGTGACTGGTGTTTAGTAGCCACAGGGATATTATGGTTCAGTCTGCCCAGCAGCTTGGTGGTACCATTACTGTTCCTGTTCAGAGCTAAAAGACAAACAAGTACTCTGAACAAATAATAAATGAAATATATTTTTGTCAACATCTTTGGTTAAAAAGAAGACATTTTTGTAAAGGTAGTCATTGTACATCTGGAAAAATGAAAAATATATTGATGGAAAAATGCCTGTTTGACTAAAATGGTTAGCTTACTGTTACAGTAAGCAGGGAAAACAACTATTATAATTATTGTCTTAGTTGAAACTCTACATTGATTTTTCACATGTTAATTGTAACCCAAAGGCAAATAAACAATTTGAAACTCCTGTTCTGAAGGAATAAACAAAACCTTATTAAACAGCTGTTTCAGTTTCTTCAATCAAATTACTTTTTCGTATAAGGTGAACTTTAATGTAAAACAAAGCACAACACTCATAGGTGAGAAAGAACCCCTGCTATCATTACAACAGGTGTACTGGGCTACGGCACAGAATTTGAATACACACCTTGTTCTTCTTGGATCATTAAGGCGTTTGTTTAACCATGCTGACAAAATGAATGGAATGATACATCACTCGCAAAACAACAAGTTAGCTCTGACTGAACTTTGAAAACCTGATGATAAAATACCAGATGTTAGAGGTAATTTGTTAATTATTAAATTTATATACTACATTTTTGATAAAATATAACAGAAAGCTTAATGTCTGTAGTCATGGTATGATAAAAGTGGTCATTTATGGTATGCTGCTATAAACTCTGCTGTCTTCTCATACTTTATTCAAAATTTCTATATTTACACTGTTATAGGCTTATGCTGCAGGAGGACATAAGGACCACTTTTCATTTTTCTGCTTCCTTCTATCTCCATTCTCCAGTATTTTTTT
>JAGKQL010000050.1:4400333-4423024 GCA_018398635.1 Cyprinodon brontotheroides | reverse complement strand
CCTTCAGGTCCTCATTCAGATGAAGGACAGCGAGTCCACAATTGGGACCTTCATCAGTTCTGTGCTCACTTTGAAGATGATCCTTTAAAACCTGGACTGATGCTCCACAGACTCCACAAACACTTCCTGCTTCCTCCCTGTGTCTCCAGGCGTGTTTAACGAGGGCAACTTCAGATTTCTCAGCAGCTTTGCAGACTTTACAGGAAAAATCAGCGGAGTTTTCTGTTTTTACCCAAACACCATTAAACTGGTGGACTCCTTCATTAATTAGTTTGGAGACTTTCATTTCCTCATCTTCATTAGTAACATCTCGCCTCCAGCTGCACATTTGCATCTCTAGTCGCCTTCGTTCCCATCAACGGCCCTGGCTTCCATCTCAGCAGCAGAATCTTCCTCACCTGACATCGTGAGACGGTCGTCTTCCGTCTCTATATGCTGCTGCTGGAATGTTGTCCTGCCAACAAAATGGTTCAGTTTCATGTATTATTTTCAGCAGATTTAGTTCAACACAATGTATTTATATTGCCCCAAATCACAACAGGTAATCTCAAAGCCCTTAATAGAGACATTATAGATATAGGTCTTCCATCAGCTTCACCATACTGAGTCACTGTCCTGAAGTTTGGGAAAACAGCTTTTAAAGCAGCTTTACAACCAAAATGATGCAGCCAAAAAAAGAGACATTAGTTGGCTTCAGATGTTACCAGGCTTTTAGCTAGGAATATTTCATAGGGGTTACACTTTGGTGTTTCACATCTTTAGGTTCTGCGCAGTGCTGCAGGTGCGAGTATTGTAGGGGGGGTCCTCCTCTGAAAACCTTTTAAATTTAGACTGTATGAAATGCCAATTCCTACATTTTGAGGTGGAATCCAAATTTTTGTCTTTGTCTTGTTACGACGCTAGTTTTGTCCTTATTATGGGGAAGTATGTGTGCTTGACTAGAGGTGGAAAAGAAAGACCTAGGATCATTTTTAGGTACAATATTATGTTTCATAGGTTAATTTCAACAACCAGATAGGTTGACTTAAATTTACTGCAAAAAGAGAAACTTGATTGTTAAATATACAGCAACTTAAACAATAACAAACTGAAAAACAGTCTGCAAATACTACAACCAATCTGCTAACCAACAGAGGAGAAAGTGTAGCCAGGACTGCTTTTATTTCCGTGTATGAGTTAAGAATTCAACCGACACTGAAACTAATTCTGAACGGGTACTTATTTTATCCAAAGGCAGGGCTCGATGTTAACCATCGCCCGATCTCCCCGGGCAAGTAGTTTTATTGTTGGGAGAGTACAAATATGATCGCAAAAATTTTTATTTATCACTAAAAATTACTTTAAATCACCGACATTCGCTGAAAATGACCCAGAAGCTGTCGCGCTACCATTTTTGTTGTTTTGTTTTCTCGGGTGATAAGGTGCGCGATTTGTAAAAGCCAGGTGATTTTCCACCTCAGATTTTCGTTCATCTAGCGGTAATTTCATGTAGTTATCGCAAAACCCATGCAAACAAGCTGTAGAAAAGCTTATATCATCATATGGCAGTCTTCTGTACAGTGGTCATACATTAAAAAAAGCATGTTAACACGGTAATGTAGGCTTGAGTTCATTATCTGACGCATGCATATACACACCAGGAACCTGGAAACTTAAAAAATACTGAATTACAAAAAACATTTAAAAAACAAACATGTTTCATTGATATATATACAAAAATGAATATTAGGAACTATATTTATCAAACATTATACTGGGCAAGTAAAAATTGTTTCTGGGCAAATGAAATGTGAAAGTCACTTGCCCTTTGGGCAAGTGGTAAAAATCCATAACATCAACCCCTGAAAGGGCAAAATAAGTACACCATTATCCACAAACAACATCCATTTACTATGGTTTTCAAATAAAGCTCCAATTATGGATGGCTCTATAACCATGAAAAAATCACGCACCAGCCTGACATTTGCCAGATTTAGTACCCCATCATACCTATTCCACTTGCCCTGATAATAAAATAGCAAAAGCGCCTATAAGAAATTCTATGAAGAACAATCACGAATAGAAGACATTTTTGTTAAAACATAACAACATTAGATAATTGATGCCTATAGAACCACCATATTTTTTACTTTCGAATCAAGTACTAAATTGCTTTTAACTTGGACTTTTACACGTATTTTCAATGCACTCATAAGGCGGCTTAATCGGACTAAAAGGCTTACTCTCAGTTATAGTGTCCCATTTCTGTATTTAACACACACATAAGGCGCACCGGACTATAGGGCGCGTTTCTTATATACAGGTACATGTCCTCTACTACCTTTAAATACCTCTACTGCGTATTTAAAATACAGCGGGGGCAAAACTGAGTATGACTGTGCTTTATTCATGTATTTATTACAAAGTATTAATCAAACCTGGCAGCTGGCCGTGAGACAGACACATCGCAGATGACACAGCGCTGTGATCACTCCTAAATTAACTTAAAATCCTGAAACCTGCTGACGGAATATGTTCGCTTATTGCCGGTATCCTGGTGCCTGCAGCTAAAATTATTTAGATGAAAAACACCTGCCAGCAGCCGCGGTGAACCCCAGGCTGCCCAGCCTACAGGCTGCTGATGAAGAGATTTCTGCTGTCAGCGACCGCTGGTATGTGGGGTCTGAGCGGCTCCAACAGAAATAGATAATCTGGATGAACTGACTGCACTAATTATGAATGTTTTCAGGTGGACTTTCTCACTTAAAAACATATTAAAACTACTTTATTCCCACCGATCACAGCAAAATATAGCTGCAAGATTTAGATTATTTAGATGAAAAACACCTGCCAGCCGCCAAGGTGAAAGCGGAGGAGACGCTTCAGAGGCTGCTGTTGAATTGCTTAGGGTGAAAATAGAGCTGGAGCAAAAACTGGCAAGGATTGTGCTTATTCATGTATTTATTACAGAGTATTAATCAAACCCATCCAAAGTCATCATCCTCTGTTATCCTCTCAGCATTCCTCTGAATAAAACAACGCCAGCGCCAAATCAGACATGCCAGTTTCCCTTCTTTCTCGCTTGTCAGAGTCACTTTCCTCGCAGCGCAGCTCCTCAGAAATAATACGCCGCTTTTGGCGAAAGCTTGAACAACAGAGCCAGCAGACATACAGTCCATCTACAATCCATCCGCAAACGGTGGCGTGACCCTGGTTCGGCGCTGCCTTCCATTTATCCTGAAACTGTGGTCTCAGTTCGTCATCCATCGCTCCTACGCCGCCGCAGAAGCCTTACTGTGAACGGCCGCTTCAAACCGATGTCGAAGCGGTGGAAGTTCTTTTGTTCAGTACCCCCGGGATAACGGCGAGCACAGCTGCTTCACTCCAGCCTTTTCATTTGCGTGTAATATCATATGTCATCAGAGCGCTGTGTCTGTTCGTCTCTGTCTTAAGCCAGCTCCCAGTGATCAGCTTTCTGATTGGTTGATGCGGCGCTGCCAGCAGCAAAACTTCAATTTTTCCATCTGAGCAGCAGCAGCGCGTCGCTGTGCATCAGATGCTTAAACGCTTCCCGAATGTGCTGCACCAAAACGCTAAGTGGGACCTTTTTGCTGCACCTATACGCATCGCCAACCATTGGACTTTTGCATGTGAACCGCTGTTTCTGCTGCACCTGCTGGGTCCGTTTCTTACACCGATGTTGAGCTGTTGAACAGCGAGCACAGCGGGGGTAATTTGTTTCCCCATGTTTTTCACATCAGCTGTGAGATGGGCAACGCATGGAGTTATAGATTAATGGTGATGAGTGGGAAAAACAGCTGGTCTCCTCTTTACATTCAGCCACTCTTCATCATCCTCCTCAATGAGGTGTAGTCCAAAAGTCGCAGTTACTAACATTACATAGGCGACCCACCATAGGGCGGACCAAGACATTTTGAGGGGAAAAAAAAAAGACGCTATAAGGCCATAGTCGCGGAAAAATACGTAACTTTTTTCGACTTAATTTACAGTAGGTAATATATCATTCAAGGGCTTATCTAATTGGTCAAATGCCAAATGGCGCCTACTGGGATGTAGTATTTTGTTGAATGGCTGGATATAGATCTTGTGGTTCTAGACTCAGCGACATAAATAAAGAAATTGGACTTTTGAAAATCCAATACCAAAATCCCGGTAGAAGATGGCAGACATCCTCATCTACTGCATGTACCTGGTTCCGGAACTTAAGAAGCAAGCCCCGGGTTGGCTTAGCTTTATACCAGCTGCTAAATGAGCCACTCGCTATCCTCCAGCCTTGCCCAAGCGCCATTTATTTTCCAGACCTTTATCTTTGCGACTTCTTCCTCGAGATTACACTTAGACTGCGTGGCGCCCCTCCCTTCCATTACTCTCTGCTGGTGTATATAAACCTGCGTTTTTGCATTACTTATGTTTTTGATTTTATTCACATCTCTGTTGAATGGAGACGTAAACGGCGCAAGGTGACTCTCCGTGTAGAACTTCAGCACTCTACCACAATCTATCTGGCGACTTGAGCAAGAAACAAGAGGAGGAACACGCTTCCCTAAGTCCCGCCCCCTTCTTCTTCTGATTGGCTAATACTGTTAGTTTCATAGCAGTCCTTTGCTACCATTGGCTGACAAATGTAGGGCCCTATAATTTCCGCGATCAGGGAATCGCGGACAGAATCACGGAATTGGCAAATTAACGCGGAATTTCTACATTTGAAATGAAATTCTGTTTTTGTGTGGGAGAAGAATGTCGGGGGGAAATGCACACCGGGGGACGCAGATCTAGGCGACACAACCCCCCCCCGCTCCGTCATTTCTGCTCACCCTCCCCTACCAAAACATTGAAAAAATGGCGAAGCGGCTCTCACAGCCCTGAGTACAGAGCCGAGCAGTTCCCTCGTGACTTTTACATGTCAGGTGAACTATTTTTTTGCAAGTTTAGTCAACATTCCAAAAATACATGCACCGCCCAACTGTCAGTAAATATACTGAGTAAATGTGTTTTTTTACCTCAATAAATTTAAGGTCATTCCTATTTTATTTGTGTACATTTTAATCATTAACATTAAAAGCCCATTCTTTTTATGGCTGAAATAAGAGTAAAGGGTAAAAAAAACTGAATTTTCAAAAATTTAAACGGAAAAAACGGAATTTGGGAAAAAATAAAACGGATTTTATAGGGCTCTACAAATGCAAGAAGAATTTCAATTGTCTTTTCTTTATTTATTTACCATCAATTTATTTTCGGGTATTTTTTTAACCCACGGGTAATCGCTACGAGCCACAAATCCGGAATACTTTAATTCCTGCAAAACATTTCCCTAAATATCAAAGCTCTTTCTCTTCAAAAATAATTATTTTAGGATTAAATTAGATTTCCCACCTTGTCTCTTGTAGTCGATTTACTTCCTCACAAACCAACATGGCAGAGCTGTTCTCTGTCTGAAGACCAGGGACCTCCATTTGAGCTTCCTCTTGTGTCTTGGAAAAGAAAAAAAACAAATCATCAGCACCTGATAATTACAAGCTACTCAGTAACAAAGCAAATCCAGAACCAGACATAGTCCCTTTCTACCTTTAGTCTGATGTAGAGTGCGGGCTTTCTGAGCGCTGTGGATCTAACATTCCTAATGATCTCTGGAGTCAGAGGCTGAAGTCTCCGTTTCTTATCCAGCATCAAGATGTCAAAAGGTTGGTCGTCCGCAGCCAGCTGAGGGACCGCAGACCTCAGCAGGTTCAGAAAGTCCATCCACTGCAGGCCTTGAGGACACTTCAGAGACACCAGCGGACATTTTTTCACCGCTAGAAAAAGAGAAACACGGGCCAGTGCCAAGAAATAAACTTACATTAGACATTAACCGTCTGCGTTTTTGTAGAGTAACTTAAAGTAGGGCTGAGTGGATTAATTGAGTAATCAACTATCTCAGTAATCAGTTAATCATCAGGTGTGTATACAGTGTCTAAAACGTGTCATTAGTTGAAAGAACAACCAAATCAGAGCACAAATTGAGTTGAAATACTACAAAAC
This sequence comes from Cyprinodon brontotheroides, assembly GCA_018398635.1. Classification (NCBI taxonomy): domain Eukaryota; kingdom Metazoa; phylum Chordata; class Actinopteri; order Cyprinodontiformes; family Cyprinodontidae; genus Cyprinodon; species Cyprinodon brontotheroides. The sequence continues at coordinate 4,417,006 of JAGKQL010000050.1, read as the reverse complement.
AAAGACCTTTTGTGATTAAGAGGAAAAACCTTCTTTGCCAGTAAATATGGTCTGTCCAGAAACTCCATAACTCGCATAGTTTTAGCTTCATGTTTCGACATAGATCAACAATAAAGCACTGCTCAATCGCTTCTTGAAATAATCGTCCAAGCCTAATTTAGTAATGGATTTATCATTAAATGGAGTTATAGAGACCATAAAACATGCCTTTAGCTGACAGATCGACCCTCTAACAGCAGTAATTATACCAAAATGATCTTCCAGCACATTCAGAAGACTTACCGACCAAAGAACGAGAACTACAGCTGATACAGAATCAGTTATGTACTTCTAAAGTCTTCAAGGCTTTAAAAAAATATTCAAACCTTGTAATCATAGTTATTCCATTAGAGACAAAGTAGATCATGTTTGTGTTGCAGAAGATACATAGATTTTAAAACCTCCTGGTGATAAAAAAACTAAACCACTTCTTCAAGAATTTTATTCATTCCCCTTTTTTGCCTTAAAACCTGGAAAAAATAATCTAAATGCAAACTAGATTCAATTCACTCGGACTCAACTGCTGTGTAATCCAGGGGTTGGCGTTAAGGATTTTTAACGCTTGCCCGCCGGACTGGTAAACTTTCATTTCATTTGCCCAGAAACCATTTTTACACCGCCCAGTATAATGTTTGATAAAAATAGTTCCTAATATTCATTTTGTGTATATATTAGTGAAACATGTTTGTTTTTTAAATGTTTTTTTGTAATTCAGTAAGTTTCCAGGTTCCTGGTGTGTATCTGCATGCGCGTCAGATAAGGTACTCACCAGCCTACATTACCCGTGTTAACATGCTTACCTATCCTTCCTGCACACATTCTTTTCAAACTAAACTTTTAGCTTTAAACTGTTGTGTGCTTGGAAAAATATAAATTTTAATGTTAAAAATCTAAAAAAAAAAACTTGACAGGTTAAAAACTTACACTACTACTACTATTCACCCATTTATCATGTTTAGCTCTATAACATTTAAATGCACCACTCTCAATGTCTAAGAAAAAAAAGATTAATGAACATTTTTCAATGTATGACCACTGTACAGAAGACTGCCATATGATAGAAATATTTACACTGTGCAACATAAGCATACAATTATTATTATTATTTTTTCTAATCCCTGACTGATCTCATTTTAATACTAAGCGTGTGTATTATAGTACAGATTAAATTCATCATCCAGCTGCTGCTGTGCAGAATTCTCTCCCAAAGAGCTGAATCACGCCATCCAGCGGAAAATCCACTTTGCCAGCTTTTTCAAATCACATGCGAGAATATTATTTTCCACGAAATACAACAAAGATGGCGTCAACAGTATCGCTTGTGATTCGATTTTTTTCGGCGCATCATTTTGAAATCACTGCACTTGCACACGGCGGTGCTAATACGCATGAAATTTGTACTCTCCCGACAATTAAAAACTACTTGCCCCCGTGGCGGTAGATGCATAGTTAGCATCGGATCCCTGTAATCTATTCCCAGTATGTCACATACAGCTGTTTCATTAGGAAAGCCCTTTTAAAGGAGACCTTACGATTAGAGGACATTAGTGAACACAGCAGACATGGACGATACCGAAACTTCTGAAGAAGTTTAAAACAGGGTTGGATTGTAAATATCATGCCCTAAGCTTAAAACATTACACAGGGCAGTTGTGTTAAGCAAAATAAACATTGCACATTGCACTAATCAGATAATCCCATGACAGCAAAACACGGTGGATGGATAGCATCAACACAATGGAGATATAAGGGTCCTCTGCAGGGATAACAACTGTTGGTCAGCACTTAACCACATAGAGAGAAGATGGAGCTGGAAGCATAAAGAGGTCAAACCAGATGCAAAGATGAATGTTTCTTAATTAGGGCTGATTTTGTGAAAAAATGAAAATCTAAATTGTAATTATTTTTAACCACTGTTTTTAACGATTGTGGTTTTGTTTCAATTTTCCTTTGCATTAAATGCAACTTCTAGATGTTTCACCCCAGAGCTTTGAGCTTTTTGGAGGACTTGCTTACCCAGCGTCCATTTTTGTGCGAAAAAGTTTTTGCTTCTGCATACATGCATGAATCTGCATGTCAGTTACAACTTTCTCTACCTTTCTGTGTTGTGAAAAACCAACTTCAAGCATTTTACTGCCACCTAAAGGGCTGGAGGGAGACATTTTGTGTCTTAGTCTAGTTGAATATAGTGTGATTATAAATGGGTGCTTTATTGCAAATGCAATATATTGTGTTAGCCCTATTCTAAACCCAGGAAAATCCAGTAAGAAAACCTGTTATAGGCTGTAAAACACTGCAGATTGGGATGGAGGTCCAGCTTTCTGCAGAGAAATGAGACTAAATGTCTCATACACTATAGCTCCAAAAGCCTCTCAAAAGTCCAATTTGCTGAATCTGGTGAAATCTACTTGCAGATAATGACAGCATTTAACAAGATGAAAGTCTCTAACAATTACCAGCGAGCTGTTTTGCAAAATGGGAAAATCTCATCCGTTAAGAGGCGTTCTCCCAAAAGGCTTCCAGAAACATTGGTAGGTAAAGGTGTAAAGGGATGATAGTCATGCACAGAGCAAGTAATAAGATGCGGCGCAGGCAGCACGCACAGTGGGTGGAGGGAGGGAGTTCACGTGGTAATAAGCGGGGAGTAAAAACGAGTCATCTATCTAAGCAAGCTGTATGTATGTATTTATATAAATATATTTATATTTAGATTTATTCTTTATACATCATATTGCATGCTATTCTATTGTAGATTAGACGGGCAGAAGGCCTTCCAGCCCACATTGTGGATGTCCTGTGTGGTAGTACGGAAGGTCACATCGCGTCGGACATATATACACTAGGATACACGCAGGATATGGGCATCTTGGAGCCCACGTCTGATAGAGGCATATCTACTGTAATCTTGGGCATAGAGGCAAGATGCATACCTGGAGGTCAGAGGCCAGTTTCACATATGGACGGCTATGACGCCTCCACCTGGGTGCAGCCACACACATAGACTCACCAGGCTATAAAAGGAAGCAGGAGGTGACGCGCAATTTTTGGGCTCAATCTTTGCTGCGGACTTCAGCTGGACGTGATTTTTGAGCTACGGCTGTTATGGCAAAACCAAGCATTTTGCACCTCTATTTTCTTAAACAGCCTGATCTGGGTCAACTCTGTTATTTTTTACTCCTGTTTGCGGAGTCCTTTTTACTCTGGTTTTTGGGTTGGATTAATAGAAGAACCGTGAGGAAGCCCCTGAGGCGCATGGCTTTTTAGGACATAACTTCCTCATTTAACAATATATACATAGTTTAAATTGAATTGACATTAGACCTCCTGTAGTCAAGCTGTGTGGGAAACTGTATTTTGAAATCAGTTTTGAGGAGTTATAGCTGTTTTATTTCTTTTCTTTGTTTTTACATGCTTAGCATACCTACTATTTGTGTCTTTTTGGGGTAGACAATTTTAAGATCTGTTCAGGAACATCAGATGAAAAATAGCCTTTTGGCTAATCCTGGTGCATTTGTAGGAATGCTTTTTAATGTACAAATAAATAAATTAAAATTAACTTATTTATTTATTTAATTCATTTAACTGAGTTCACCATAAAGTCCACTATATAGTCCCCGCTCTACATAGTGATTGAGGGATTTAGGGTTAGATCAGACTCGGGCACAGTAAGTTTGTATGAGTTATGAGAACAGAGCAACTTTTAAAACAGAGCGGCAATTTTAAGGGAAATGGGCTTGTGAGGCTTGGGGTGGGCAGACCTTTATTTTTTATTGCAAAAATCTTCCACAATACCTTTAAAACAGCTGAAAATATAAATGTTCTCCCAATTCAACAGTTAAGGCTGATTTATACATCGAAACCAGGTCCTTCCGCAGACCTTCTGGTGCATCTCTACAAAAATTACGAGAGGAGGTGACCGCAGACAGAGCTGCAGACAGGAGGCCTCTGATTGGTCAAATCTGCATCCGCTTCTACACTATGTGTATTTCATGTTTGGTACCTACCAGCTTGTTTTGTTTGTATGACCGCCATTGTGGAAAAGACTCATGAAAATGGACCAGCTAGAAGAGCGAGGTGAGCGAGACCCTTTTTCACCCTGGAACCTGGCTCTTTTTTCACCTTCATGTTCCTCGGCTGTCACACACAAACTTGCCCCCACTTCCTCGCCGCCTCGACCGTATCTAGACCCACAGCTAGTTCCCTGATTGTCCCTCTTACGTTGTGGCGTGGAATAACAAAGCACATGCTTAAATATTGGGCATAAATGAAAATATCTGAATTAAGCTCATTGCGACACACTGCTGCGTGGAGTCACTGGATACATAAATTAAACCAATGTGTGAACTATAACTGTCTTCATCTCACCTGCTCAGCCAATCACCGGATCCTGCATCTCCGTCCCAGCCTGCTCCTGCAAATGCTCCTGACCTTAGCTTCCATCACCTCCACCTGATCTCCACCTTTGCTCAGCATACATTTAATCTTATGTTTGTATACTGACTTTGTAACCGAATAATATATTCCTGTATGTGCTTGCTTTATTACAAGAGATTCTGACTGTTAAATCATAAACAACTTTGCAGCACGTCAGGTTTGTAAAGGAAAATTGTATTGATTCCACTCATGGTTCAAAAAGTATAAGAAGGATTGTATTTACATAGCCTGATAAACCAGACTAAATGTGAGATTAAAGGTGTAATTTAGTTATCACCCCCTCGGCGAATGAGACATCGGAAACCTATTTCTGTGCCTATTGGCCAAGCGCTCTGACCAATGAGAGCAACTGACTGTGGCGTAGGGAGAGCTACAGGAAAGCTGGTGGGGGAGTGTAAACAAACAGCCTGTCGGTAAAACGGCGACGTAGCGTATACATCCTTCTCAAAAATTAATGAGCTAATCCTTCCAAGTCTAATCCTTCCCGGAACTGGATTCCAAAGCTGACGCCTCCAGCGTCGCAGTAGCTTTTGTCGCCACGCCTCAAAACCTCACTTCTGTATCCAGACATTCAAAACACATCTCTGCATTGTGATTGGCCCGGCCAGTTCTAGGCCTGAGCATTGATCGGTGTACAGACCACTCAGTAGGCAAAAATTATTTTGGCTGCTGGAGGGTGGGGCTAGTTTACTAGGCTGGTATTTACACATGTAAAATATTGCAAGTTATTAACTTTGTATTGAAAAAATTTAAAGTATAACCAGCCCTTTATTCACCATTTTAAATATTTGTTTTTTCCTGTTTGAAAGAAGCCGATCAGAGAGGAAAGGCACCGTTTTTAGAAAGAAAGCTGATCTTAGGGTCGTTCAGGATGCGGATGCTGAGGTCTATGGTGTCCTGTGCTTCACTGCCAGACTTCCATCCATCTGACTGGGACTGATGGGAGGAAGAGCTGAAAGATTTAAACAAAGAAACAGAAGATTTATGAAAATAGGTTAAACCGGTTATCTAGTACTGACATGTTGATAACTATTGAACGGCAGCAGCAGGAACCTTGATGAAGCAGTTGGATCCTGACCCTTCAGACCATCACCATGGCTTCTGTTGGTCGGTAAACCTAAAAATACGTCAGAAAAAAATGTAATCCATTAAAAATGCACATGGTAAAACAACCGAATTAAAGAATGGCTAAAAGCCTTTAAATATAACATTTCGTCATTTTTTTTCTAATTGTAAAATAACGTGTTAATGAATGAAAGAGTTAAACTAGCTGGGTAAATGAATGGACTTCTGCATGCAGCCCGGCGCTCTTTGAAATGTCACTGTGAATGAGTTGAGTGTGAGACCCGAACCTTCGGTTCCGACAGTGACGGTGCCCTGCAGCAGCTCCAGCTGCCTTCGCTGCCAGAGGATTTCCAGGCGGAGGCCGGAGGCCTCCTCTTCATAGGCGGTTACCACCGTCTCTACCGCCGCCAGGATCTCCCGGGAAGCTGCGGCGAGCCTCTCGGTGACAAATCCCCGCAGAGAGTCCGCTTTCGACGGCTCGGCCGTACTTTCCTTCATCACTGGACCCACCGTGGTTCACCCTTCCAGGTTAAATAACCTCTCCTGTCTGCTTTGTTTACTACTACAGCTTCTTCGGTACAACATGAGTTGAAGCTTAACGCTTTAACGGTGCTCTACCGCCCCCTGCTGATATATTGGCTCAACTGGAAGATTTTTATATATATATTTTTTAACATTGATTTCTCCGTCCAACAAAGCATATAAAAAGAAGGACGAAGTTTTATGGCCAGGGAAGACATTTTTTTCTTCTATTTCCAGAATGAAGTCGTAAATTTACATAAATAAAGTCATAATTGGAATAATAGTAAAATGACGTTTGTAAAGTCTTAAAATTACGAGAATAAAGTATTAAAATTATGAGAATAAAGTCGTGAAATTACGAGAATGAAGTCGTAAACTTACACGAATAAAGTCTTAAAATTACGAGATAAAAGTCGCATCGAGAATAGTCAAAATTATGAGAATGAAGTCGTAAAATTATGAGAATAAAGTCGTAAAATTATAAGAATAAAGTATTAAAATTATGAGAATAAAGTCGTAAAATTACAAGGATAAAATTGTACAATTACGAGAATAAAGTATTAAAATTTGGAGAATAAGGTCATAAAATTATGAGAATAAAGTCGTGAAATTACGAGAATGAAGTCGTAAAATTACACGAATAAAGTCATACAATTACGGAAAAAAGTCGAAACGAGAATAGTCATGTAAATTATGAGAATGAAGTCATAAAATTACGAGAATAAAGTCGTAAAATTACGAGAATAAGGTCATAAAATTATGAGAATAAAGTCATAAAATTACGAGAATAAAGTCGCAATGAGAATAGTCATAATGTTACAAGAATAAAGTCGTCATATTAGGAGAATAAAGTTGTAAAATTATGAGAATAAAGTCGTCAAATCATTAGAATAAAGTCATAAAATTATGAGAATAAAGTCGTGAAATTACGAGAATAAAGTTGTACAATTATGAGAATAAAGTCGTAAAATTACAAGAATAAAGTCATACAATTACGAGAAAAAAGTCGCCACGAGAATAGTCATACAATTACGAGAATGAAGTCGTAAACTTATGAGAATAAAGTCATAAAATTACGAGAATAAAGTAGTAGAATTACAAGAAGAAAGTCATACAATTACGAGAATAAAGTCGCAACGAGAATAGTCATAAAGTTACAAGAATAAAGTCGTCATATCAGGAGAATGAAGTCATCATATTAGGAGAATAAAGTCGTAAAATTATGAGACTAAAGTTGTATTCTATGACAACTCTTTCCAAGAAGCATTTTCATCCCTAAAATGTCGAACACTATGTGAAGTAATACTTTGGCTCTGAGACTTTTGAGAAAGATTCTAGTAAACTAATCACTTGAGAGAGGCAAGTGTTTGAGTGCTGGAGATAAAGTAATACATCATCTGCGTAAAGACTAATTTTATGCTCTATTTTCATGCCTTTTATACCTTTAACCATATTTGTTTGTCTGACTGTAGCAGCCAGAGGCTCAATGAAAATAGCAAAAGTGAGGGGGGCGGCGCGGTATCCCTGCAGGCCTGGTGCCCCTCTGGAGACAAAAGCTGGAAGATGTTTGATTATTTGTCCTGACACAGGCTGTTGGGAAGGTGTATAATATTTTTAACCAATTTATAAAAGAAATAGCCAAAACCAAATTTATGTAGAGTAGCAAATAAAAATTTCCAGTTTACTCTATCCAATGCTTTTTCTGCATCTAAAGACAATATATAGGATTTAAGATTTTTGCTGTAGGAATAATCTATTAAATTCAGCAGTCTGCGTGTGTTAGCAGCTGACTGCTTTCCTTTAATGAAACCAGTTTGATCTGGGTGGATTATGAGAGGAGTGACTTTATCCCAGACAGGTTCCTCCTTGCCCATTACTGGCAAACTGTCCAGAGCTCCTCCGGCCTTGACCTACTATCTGTCCCAGTCAGATTGCTGAATAGTGTGCATTGTTTGGGTACGCGTCCAATAGTTGGGTGACTTGGACATCCGTTATATTCCCCGCGACTGAATCGGTGGGATGAGTTTGTCCAGCTTAATCCCGCCGCTGTCACCGAATTCATGAATACAATAGCCCATTGCAAGTGGATGGTGGCAAATGCCAGTTTGGAGCTTGTACTCCGCCTTGATTAGCCTGATAAATGACCCTTGGAATGGCAAATGAGTTAGGAATCCTGAACCGCTTCTCTTTCATTCAGAGCACTGGGCAGGAAACACATTGCAGTTATTAGTTCTAAGTCAGCTGCGCAACATGGGCCCCAGACAAGCACCATCCTGGCGTCCATCCAGAGTTTCGTTGCATCCTGGTGTTGCGTCCTCGGGCAGACTGTGTGGACCCCATCCGTTTATTTCTTAAGGTTTACACGACCTCTTGAACTCTCTCTTCAAAGCTCTTTTAAACTTGCCTTTGAGGAGTTACAGTCAACAAAAAGGCAGGTAATAGTGCACCTTTTGTGAGGTCAAAAGTAAGAACACTAACCAGGGTAGAATCCATACTGCAGTACTAAATCAGGACAGCTTTTGGCCTTATGGACCTCCGACGACAAACACATTAATGGTGCAAATAACGGTTGAGGCTCAGTTATAAAACCCAAAACACATGAGGCGAGTACATTACCATGTCTTACAAAGAGAACAGTGAAAAAATAATGTATTTTTGCACCTGCCTGTAACTGAACAGCCAAATGCTTACAAAATGTAATGGCAAAAATATTCTAAAATGTTAACATTTCTGATGACAGGGACTTTTTTAGGTAACAATTGAATAAGAACTCAGAGAGAAGGAAGACAAAATGCTTTTATTTTTTAACTCTTTTCCAGATATAGAACTGAAATACATAAATGTTTACCTTCAATAAAAGCACTCAAGAAATATTCAAAATACCAAAATCCAAAATGCTAAATACAGCACAATAAAAGATTCAGAGACTTCACTTGGATTTGAATGGTTGTGCATTGTACATGAATCCAGTGAAGATTTACAGGGAAAACCCCTTTTAAAGGCAAATTTGTTCTTTGTAAAATCACGAAAAAAGGAAAATGTTTAAAGCCAACAACATTGTTTTTATACATAAGAAAAAAATGGAACATAAAATAAGCAGAGCATACGCATTTCAAACAGGCACATTGTACACAGTGGAACTCAAACAGTGATGTACAAGCACAAGTGAAAAAATCTTTAGGTTGGATTGTGAAAATATTTCTGATATCTTGAACAATGTTTGATTCAGGCCTAAAGAGCTAATTTAGAGAAAGATTCCAATAAGCTGAGTTAAAGTGCAAAGAAAAACCAGAATCTGTGAGCACATGCTGAAAAAGCACATAAGGCATTTATTTTATTTAAAGGACGGATTTCCTACCTTGGATATGATGTAACAGCTGTAAAAATAGCACAAGAATGTTGCATTAAGGCCTCCCATAGTAGTTTTTCACAATTTGTGTCCATTGGGAGCAAAGGCTGTCAGACACAAGGCTTCTTAGTAAGATACTTAAAGAGAACTAAACTGAACAACAAAAAATAGTCTGCTGTTGGTCTGGACCAAACAAGCGGACAGTTGTGAATCAACCCTTAGCTGAACAGATGGGGGCCACACAAAGAACCCTTAATAATTATCTTTATAGGGGATGGAATTGTGACATCACAAACCAATTTATGGGCATGCACAGACTTTTTGAAGGGCAGAGGCGAAAAGAAAAAAAGCCATATATGGCACATCCTCATCACTGTAGAGGATATTTTAACACGCATTGTGGCTCTCAAGGTGGCACTCCAACATGTTTTGGCTCCCAAGGGGGCACTTCATTACACATTATGGCATCCAAGGGGGCATATAAACATGCATTTTTCAGCTATTGGTCTATTCATGTCATTGCATTGCTATGCTGTGGCTAAGCTAGCTGCAGCTGTGTAGAACTATAGGGCTGGTTATACTCCTGCAGCATTGTCGCAGTGAGCTTGTCGTAGGTATGATGCAGACATTTTCAATTTATGGCCATGTGGAATTGTGGTCTGTGCTATGTTTGTTCCACACCACAACGCAAAAGGGGAAAATCACGAAATAGCTGTGGGTCTAGATACGGCCAAGGCGGTGAGGAAGTGGGGGAAAGTTTGTGCGACAATGGAGGGACATGAGGGCAAAAAAGAGCAGGGATCCAGGTGGAAAAAAGGTCCCAGCGTTCTCGCGCACCTCGCTCTTCTAGCTAGTCCATCTTCACGAGTCGTTTTCCACAATGGCGGTCATTCAAACAAAACAAGCTGGTAAGGTTCCAAACAGGAGACGCATAGTGTAGTGCAAATGTAGATTTGACCAATCAGAGGCCTCCTGTTCGCGCAAGGTCACCTACACTTTGGGAGAGGTGCAGCAGATTGCTCCGCGGAGGGGGCGGGGATGCCTCTGAGTTCACCTAATTTCGAAGTATAAATCAGCCTTATGCCAGAATCAGGACAGCAGATTAAGAGTAGATTTATGTGTTCAGAGGTTAAGATCTATACAAACTCCCGTCCTTCACCTTTTATGTGTGTCCCTGCTTCAGAGATGGGAAGTAACGAAGTAGCAGCAAATCTACTGTACTCAAGTAGATTTTTCTGATATTTTTACTTTACTTTACTACTTATTTTTATGGCTTACTTTTACTTCTACTCCTAACATTTTTGCACAAATATCCGGTACTTTCTACTCCTTACATTTTTAAAAATTGGCTCTTGTGCTACTTTATAGTTTGAAATCATTTCAAATGGAGTTATCAAGTATATTATTTTCATCACATCAATACTCAAATTCAATCTTAATTGAGGGGAATTCATTGCTAGTGCATTTGACGCTATCTTAATCACTGCCAAGAGATGAATTCCAGCAGACTGGCGCGTATTCATTCGCTGCAAATCATTGCAGCTTGGTGTATGTATGCTAAGTATTAGTAGCATGGGACTAATTGCAGATTTATTGAAAATGAAATCACGTAAATCCGGAGATCTAGTCCTTATTGGCAGACATCCATTTAAAATGTAGGCAAATGCATAAACGCTAATCCAGTTTAAAGTTGTTCACAGAGTACACATGTCAAAATCTAAATTGGCAAAAATTCCTATCCACAAACGGATGCTACATGTGACCGGTGCAAGAGAGGTGAGGCCACTCTGCTTCATATGTTTTGGACTTGCTCCAGTTTGGAGGGATTTTGGAAAGGGCGTATTTGAGGCATTATCTACTGTTCTGGGTGTTGAGATTCCCCTTAATCCTCTAATCGCACTATTTGGGGTAACTTCTGAGGGAGTACTCCCGGGGGGGACTCGACTCCCAGTCGAGAGGTCACACAGTTAGCTTAGATTCCTTACTGGCATCGCTTCGTCTTATCCTTTTAAAGTGGAAAAAGACTCTTGCACCACAATCACTGTCAACACTGGATTAAAAGAGGTCTTATTGAACCTCAAACTTAAAAAAATCAGATATTCGCTACGTGGTTCTGAACAGAAATTTTTAAAGGTCTGGAAACCCTTTTTTATATTTTTTAATAACCCAGCAACATTGGTGTAGTCCTTGATGGCTGTCTTTTATTTGTTAATTTTTACTTTCGTACTGTATCTGTATTTATTTTGAAACGTACAACTTCTCTCTGTGATCTGGCATGTCAGTGCAATGTTTTGCTTTCACGGTGACAGCTGGGGTGGGTGGGATATTGGGGTTCTTTATTGTTTTGTATTTTCTTGCAAAAAAATTCAATAAATATATTTAAACATGAAAAAAGTGGTTTCCTTTACTTTTTCCCTTTTATACTTTAAGTAATTTTATGTAAGCCTGTACCTTTTGTTACTTTACTTTGAGTAAGTAAAGAAGTTTATTCAGTACTTCCACCCCTTTACTCAGAGTATTTTTTAACACGTGTATCTGTACTTTTACTCAAGTACGGAAAGTAAGTACTCTTTTGCCATCTCGTGTCCCTGTTTCAACACACCTGAATTAAAATCAATAAGTGGGTCATCGGCAAGTGTGGCAGTGCCACAACTTGCATGCACAAAATGGGTTGGTTATTAAGCTCATTTGATTCAGGTATGATCAGGGACACATTTAAAAGTTGCAGGGATCCCGCCCCCCTTGAGGACTTGAGTTTGACACCCCAATTAGAATAGCACAAAAGTGAATTAAACAAGGAAAATTGGTTTCTGGCAAATTAATGTGGAAAATGTATCATTGTAACAAGTTTATATTAAAAGCTGTGTAGGTACCCATTATTATAGTGCTTTAATTTGATATAGCAGAAATTCAAATCTATGATCCAAAGTGTTGCTAATAGCTGAAATTTGACCACCTCATGTTCGGGAGCTGTTCTAATTTTACCATAACTTTTAAGTGATAAAAACCTCTGTAAAAGAATAGAAAGGAATAAATCAAATTACACTGTTTTGAGTTTTCATGTGCATAAACATGCTCTGGAACAAATTATACAGCAAAACCATTAACAATTTCCAGGAAACAAGACGAGGTCACTCCTGTTTCAAAAGCCCATTAAGGAGCCTTATTTTTCTATGATTCGTAACTTCTCTAATGTTCAACAATATCATCATTTTCATTCATTTATTCTGCCCTGGTGTCTCTTTATACCACCGCCACCTTTGAACCCCTACATAGCAGATGTGACAGTAAAACCACAGCAATCCCAGAATGCAAAGCCGTCTAACATCTGCTCCCATTCCCCATACAAAGTGATACATATTCCGCAAAAACAGTGAAGCACATTGATATATAAAATCGACTCATTAAAAAACAGTTCCCAATCTGGTTCACAAAATAAAATGTAATTAAGTGAAGCAGAGTAAACCTTGAACCAAACCACAGACTTTTCATCATCAGAAAGCTTCCCAGCCAGCAATTTCTGCGTGTTCTTCATTACTAGAGAGATCACTTAGACAGTGTTCTGTAGCTCACCATAAATAAAGATCTGAAAAACTTGAATGTGGTTAAAGCCAGAAGAGGGACGGTTATTGCAACAACTGGCAGTAAGAGTGTGAGATACTCCTGGATATTTTCACTTTCATCTTCTTCGTCCAGGTTTCTTCTTGGGACGTCCCAGGTGTCGTCGTCAGCATCGTGGATTTGATCTGCGGATCAGAAAAAGGTGATTAACAGCTGTCAGGGGGATTAAGACATAATATCCTAGTATAGATTATGTCTTTTTAGAACCACAAACACCAGATCTGAGAAGCTCCACTCTCACACTACCATCATAAATGCTCACTTTCTCGAACAACTCTTAGCTTTATGATCATGTTGGGCTCAGAGATCAGAACTGCTCTCTTCTGACGGTTTGTCACGGCTTGGACGACCCGACACTCATACACCCCGGTGTCGGCAGTTGTGGTGTTCTTTAGAACCAAAGACACTTCTCCCTCCTTCATCTCTCTGTCCAGCAGATCTACTCGGTCCTTGAAAGCCCGGTCCTGGAAATCTGCATAAATATGCTTATCTCTGTAGAGAAAGATGTATGCCATTTTCTGGTCGGGTCTGCTCCACTCCAAATATTTGATGGGGTCGATCATGTTGGGAGCTCGGCATGGCAGGGAGACGCTCCGTCCTTCCACAATTTTTATGTGGATCTCAACTGTAGAAGATAGATTGGAAATAGAAAAAACAATTATAAGTTACCAATTCCAAATACAGCTTAGGAATTATTTTTTCAAATGAAAATTTGCTTTTTTTCAGTTTGGTGACTTTTTCATTCTACTGAGAGACAGATTATTCTGCTCTGATGAACAGGAGTGGTTGTCCTGGTGGAAAATAATACTGTGCATCCCATTAAGCGTGGTGGGGACAGCATCATGATTTGCGTGACAGATTTCCTGCATTAAGGACAAGGAAATTAATTAGTTTAGGGGAAAATGAATAAAGCTAAATCCTGGCAACTCCTGGAGGAAATCCTATCAAATGCTTGGGTGGAGGTTCCCCTTCCGGCAAGACAAAACCCCCAAAACTTCTTGGTTTAAATAAGGTTTGCCCAACTTCATTGCTTGGAAGCCAATTTCCTGCAACATTTGGATGCATCCCTGTTCTTAAAAACCCCCAGTTTAACTCAAAGCTTATTCAGGCCTTACACCATCCCATAAAAATAAAATCTGAATGCCCCCCTTTGCCTCAATACATGTGCTTGAGGTGTGCAGCATTAACTGCAGTTCTCATTTTGACCAGTAGACAGAGGAGCAGATAAGATTCAGCAGGAGTTACATGGAGGTGTCTTTTCATTGTGTGTATAAATCCTTTTTTATGATAATTCCCTCTATTTTGTAATCCAGCCAAGGAATGGCGTTAAACATCAAACATTCTTTTAAAATCTGTCTTCATGCTCTTTCTGTTTAAGAGGCTCCTCCTATAGGCCGTGAGTATAGGCAAACATGAGCACAGATGCTGCACCTGCTCCCTCTTGGCTTTATTTCTTGGAGAAAAAAAAACTTATTTTCATTGTTAGATAGATGATGCACAAATTGATGTCTCATTTAAGGTGATTGAATCCACGTCTCACTACAATTTTATGCTTGGAAGGCATAAAGGTCTGGATGACTCTGAAAATTTAAAAAACTAAACGAAAATAGGACTGGAGATCAGAATCAAGAAATACTTTAACATAATACTCAGGTAAAATTACTACATCTGTTAAATATGCAGTTACAGTTGCATATATATATATATATATACATACAATACTCTTCTGATAAAAGTGATAAATCCAAGTAAAATAATACGTATGCGTATAAATAGTTGCAATTCATTAATTTTTTTTGGATTTTTTTCTATTAATTTCATAATATTTTATTTTCATTAATCTTATTATTTTCGCTTATTATTTTTTTCGGTAAATAATAAACATATATACGAACCGAATCCTAAAAACCGCGGGACCACAAAACCGCATGGAACTAAAACCGGAATCCTCGGTGGATTTTGGTGTGAACCGCTCCATTTCTAATATATGTATATATATATAAGGTTGTTGTTATATACATCCCTAATATATATGTATATATATATATATAATAATAAGGCACTTCTTTTTGCATAAATGGTAAATGTTTTTTTCAAGTCTGACCAAAGCGAATTACATTCAGTCATTCACTAACAGCCACCACCACCGTTTTCCTTTCTAATATTTCTGAAAAACCCCTAGCTATGTAAAGAAAAACAGCCATTTTAAATTCGGTTGATTTAAATGTTTACATTAAACATTTAAATAACGTATTTAGAAATTCAACCTGAGAATTTTTTTTTCTAACTGTACATTTTAAATGAAATTAATAAAGAGGAATTGTAATTGTATTCAAAATTGATGTGCTCAAAATATAAACATCCTAAAGAAACCATTCAGAATGCAAACATTGTTTGCCAAGAGTTTGCATACAATTATAGTATTCTCTGCAAGGTGAGATATCTCTGTGATCTGAATCAGATGATCAGGAAGATGAGAAAATGAGAGATGGAAACAGCAGTCATGACAGCAATGCAACATGCTCTTACCACTAGGCCACCACTGCTCCACATAAAGGGACTCAGTGTTTTTATAGTTCATAGTTGAAGAAAAAAAATAAGAAAATCCCTTTAGGAAGCAGTGTGGGGTTAAGGGTCTTGCTCAAGGACCCAGAGTGGCAGTCAGTGGCAGCGTGGTACTTGAACTTAACCCCTCATACAAACGGACTTTTGTGAAAAGATGCTTCTCTTTTGGCCATGATTTACAAAAACATCTTTTTCCAAACATAGACATTACATGACAATAAAGAGAATTTACATTGAAATAGATATGCAAATCCTGGGGGTGGTCTTATTGGTTTTCCTATAGGCTGCTTTACTTTGATGGATCACTAATGTCAAATCATACATTTTTTCTTAAAACAGTAGAATCCGAGTAATAAATTCAGCTTTGTTTGAAACTACAGAAGTTACTTCAAAGCAAAGCAGGACGGAATTCAACATTATTACCTATTTATACAAGGAAATTTGAAATTGCTCAAATTTAGTTTCTCTTCATGGCAATTATGTGCTCATTTCTGTGATGTCTTACTAAAACACCTCAGTCAATAACTATTTGCTGGAGGAAAATGTACATTTTCCCAGCTTACTATATGGTATATTTTTATATTATTTAATTATGGCCACGAAGTAGTATTTCGTGCCACGCTGCTAAGTATAACGCGCGCATCTAAATACTTATTAATAATATCAATAACCACCCCTGTTTTCAGGCTTATGTTAACTGTAATGACTTATCTTGGACAGGCTGCTATGTAAACAGGCCTTTAGTCCTTCGTTTAGCTATGCTGCGGCTGTTGTTTACACTACACCTTTTTCACCTAAAATGATAGCGCTCTTAGCAAATAAATGTCACGCGGACTGGCGGAGACCGACTAACGGGGCAAATCGAGCGCCGCTTCTTTAGACCTTAGAGTAGCTGGGCGCCGCCGATTTGCTTACCCAGTTGTCCAGGAATGATATTAATATTATTAATAAGTATTTCATGAGCACGTTAAACTTATTGCGTGGCCACGAAATAAGTATAACGTGCCCACGAAATACTACTTCGTGCGCACGAAATACTACTTTGTGGCCACAATTAAAAAATTTTTTTGACCATGTT
>JAGKQL010000050.1:4383173-4400102 GCA_018398635.1 Cyprinodon brontotheroides | reverse complement strand
GATTTTTCTTTTTATAAAATGCAAAGACAGCTTTAGCCAAAATAATAACTTGATAACATGTGACTCTGCAGGCTGATCTTTTTATTATGACGCTTTGTTACCTTAATAAGACAGAGTGCATCAATCAGTGCGGGCTCTGTATGTTCAGGCCACCCCCTCCCACTTTACATTCAATTACTTTTGTGGTTTTCTGATGTTTATTCTATATTGTCACCACAGTAGGAGAAAATTCAAATGAACACCAGGCCAAAGCGATTATCAGATGTAAGCTAAAACAACAAACTGTCACAGACAAGGAAGACAAGGTCACAGGTGTTCTCTGTCACAAGTTTTTTTTTTTTTTTTAAGGATTTTTACTATTTGTAAATTACCTATAAAAATGAATAGTATTTAATTCACAACACCGGTACATTACTATCGATTGTTAGGTTTCCTTAAAAAAAAACAAATACAATCTATGTAAGCAGAACATACTTCTCTGAAAAAGTATGTACATTATCTGAAAATGTACATTGGCCTATAATTAAGTTTGCTAGTGATTCCCAGGCATGCAAAAAGCCTTCACCATCTGTCTCATCGAGCCATATATCTCCCATCTCTAGACAAGACAGACAAACTGGAGTTGAGGTGAAGCTGGAGAAAATCGTGAAACTTATTTTGCAGGCAAGGTAGGTGGTTTTTATAGTTATTTCCTATTTTGAGATAAGAGAATTTACCAAGATGTGGAGAAGAACTAAAGCAAAGTAATTTTAATGATGCACTTTTTTAATATTCAGAGTAACCTAACCAGTTTTTAGAAGTATACTAAATTCACCTTAGGTACAACTGTTTGTTTAGCTTTGTAAATGACATATCTTGCCCAAACAACATACCAAGGCTAATATTTCTAAGGTAGCTTATGATTAGTTTAAATCTTTCCATTTTCAGTAAACCGAAATGCTACCAAATATAAAGGATATGCTAGATATTGCAAGATTGTTGTTCCTGCCTTTTCCAATCACTTCCTCCCTGCTCCAACCCTATGAACATAAACTAAGACTCTGTGCATGTTTGAATAAATCCAGCTGACTGCTTACATTCCTTTGTTTAATCTGTGCCTGTCATTCCTGCAACTCTATGCTGCAACACTGTACCACACATGAGAACAGGTGGACAATGCAGATCCAGAAAATAAAATTACTACAAAGAGGAGTTCCACAATTTGTATTTCAGCTCCACAAAAAGACATGAACTACTCGCTGGTTTAGACAGGTTTTTTACTTGCTTGCCTTGGATTGTCTACCTTTGCATGAATGTACAAGTGTAATCTGTTAGAGCTGTCCTCTTTCCAATTATTAGATGCATCCCATTCTAGACACATGAACCAAATGGCTATAAAACAGGCTTAGATTGCTGGGCAACTGGACTTGAAGGTCAAAGTCCAGTTTCCTTCCAATTTAAACCTGTTCTCTGGTTGCCATGAATCGGATAGCTGAGAATTTACACAGGTATATGGCTATATTTCTTCATGAACATGTCATTCCACTCTGCAGAGGCTTAGAAATTAGCCATTGATTAAATCTAGATAAGTAGTCACTCTGTTGCAGGATAGTAGCTACTCTGAAATTAACTAGGCACCTCTGGCATATTGAGAGTGATAGCCTAAATTGGCAGTTCCATTAAAACCCCAGTTGCACCTTGGCAATTTAGACCAACGTATGGCTGATGTACAAAAAATCTGTCAAAAAAGCTGACATGCTTTGGGTAAGTTATGGATAAGTTTTGTATAAGTTATGAGCCAGCTGAGGCATGCTAAAACACGCTGTCACACATCAACATACGGCGAGTGCCAGCATAATCTCATACGTTGGGCATAAGTTCAAGGTAAGTTATCAGATGGTTGACATGCATTAAGTGTAGGTTACTCATCAGTCCTGGAGTATAGTTTATCCAAAACCTCTAAGTAACTTGTGCATAACTTATGCGTATCTTATCAAGAACTTATCTCCAACACATATCAAAGTATTTGACGTGACCTGGTGACAACTGCTGAACGTATTTAGCACGTACAGCTGCCACACAGTATACTGGTGTATTGGCAGCCGCTTTGGTATGAAAGCGAGTGTCTTCACAGGAGAAAACTGCTGTCTGTTCTCCCTCCTCCAGACTCTTCATCCTCACATCATGGGGTGAGCAAAAAGGTGAGTGTGTGATGGATCCTCCCCATGTCATGCAACAACCACAATAAAACTTCCGCTATGACATGACAATGAATCTAAGCAACTGCAGACCTTCTTTCTTTCTTTTTTCTTTGTATTTATTTTTTTTCGGTTAATACTGCAATCAAATAAATCTTTTTATGTAGGCCGTGCGCCACCCTGCGCATCGCTGCTCCCTTCAGGATACTGGCTGGTGCATAATTTCATGGGCATTATGCTGCCGAGCGTTATGCATTCCTTAGGCTGTCGTTAGACATAAGTTCTGGATTCATTCTGAATATGCTATGCATACGCCCAAAATTGAAAAAATACATAAACAATTCAGCATATACCAGCATTTTATAAGATTCTGGAACTTCAGGCATACGCTGTTCAAATCATTGAGTTGTGACAGGGCCCTAATTACTACTTATAATGAATTGGGTATAACTCATAACACCTTCAAACCTACCTCATTTTCTCTTAATACTCTAGAGCTCTAGACCTGGTGCTTACACATACTGATGAAAGTTAGTAAACTTCACCTTATAGCCCTCACCTTTCAGACCCACTTTAACAATATTTTGGTGTAATCTAACTAGGTATTCAGCCCCTAAGGCAAAACGCCATCAAAAAGGGGATCTGAATCAGACAATACTGTAACAACTTCTCTTTTTTATTTCTATTTTTCTATCAGAATACAGCAATCCAGAGGGTACTAGCCAATGTACAAATCCTAAAAACATGATTTTAGGATTGTGTATCAGATCATCATAATTTTTTCTTTTGTTATTTTTTTTATCTGTAGGAAAACTGAGATAAAGTGACCCTCTATACATCTAAGGAATTTCTATGTTATCTGGAAGAATTCTATATTATTTTTTTAAATAAATTGCCTTATTGCTTCTTTGCGAAAAGAAATTTGAATTAAGTTATTGATTTTAAATTGGATTTACTTGTTACTTTAAAGTGATTTTTTTCTCCGTGACTTGAGTCTCTGTGGTATGAATAAGCTGAATTCAAATGAACAACATCAACTTTGTGATGCCTTAGACTAACCACATCTTGGAGAACAAAGAGGCCTTTTATTTTAACTGGCTTTTTGTTTAAATTGATCATGTTTATTTTAAGGACATTTTGCATCATGCAGTGAAGTCCCTTCATGTCTACTTCTCTAGTTCTTCAACTGGACACTCCTTTCCGTTCTGTCTTCACAGATATCCATTTACCAGCCATATATTCAGTATGTCTTTCAACTCTTGCTGCACCAACAACTCCTTTAATCAGTCTGTGCATATCACGTGTGATTCCACGAGCAGGAGGTTAGTAACCCTTGCTTTTAACATCAGCAGAGGCATCCTTCTACTCCCATTGTCTACTTTCATCCTCTACCTGGGCTTCAAACAATGGAGGCAACCACGTTCCTTCAAAGCAGCAAGCCACTTTGATATCTTCACCTACCACCAGGTTACAATGGAGCTAATCTGGGGTTTGGGGCGAGTATTTAATAGATTGGGAGTCATTTTTCATATCACACACATTGAATGTGCAGGTAACCTTTTAAGTAGGATAATTTTTTTTGGAGGAACAAGCATTCACATTCTTACCTGTCTGGAGCGTTACCTGGCTGTTGTTTATCCTGTCACCTACAAGACCCTTCAAAACAGACATGGAGCCAAAATCAGAAATGGAAGCATTGTTTTTGCTTGGTTAGTGACCTTGATGTGGGCTTTTGTATTCACTTTTTATGAAAGCACAATGCTGGTATTTCTATTTTTAGTTTTTCTGAGTCTGTCCTTCATCCTCATCTTACTATTTAGCTTTTTTGTTCTCCGTGTTCTCGTTCATCGTGGACCAGGGGAAGGAGACAGGAGGAAAGGACAAATGAACCAAATGAAGCAGAAGGCCTTTTTCACTGTCACTGCCATATTAGGGGTGGTCTTTATTTGGTTTTCAGCATATCTTGTTGCCACAGCCATTGCTGAGTCCGGATTGTTCACTGGAAATGCAAGCTGTATGATTTATGATTATGTGATGTGGTTAAGTATCCCCAGTAGTTTAATTTTGCCATTAATTTATTTGCATAAAAAGGAGCTTTTCTCTGACTGATAAAAAAAAAAAAAAAACCATTAAATTGTGTTTAGCTAACTTTGTAATAAATCAGGAAATACTTTACTAGACTAAAAGAAGTGTGAATATAATTGTGAAAATATGTTTATGCACTAAGAGTTAGCCAAAATATTGCATTAGCATTAACTTTTATTTTGAGTTCTCAGTTATGCTGTCATTTATTTTATTCTGTGTTGGTGTCAAGATTTATATCATTTTTGAACCTCCCCACCCCCACATTAATGAGCCCCATTAATTATTTTATTTATTTTTATTATTATTTTTTATTTAGGAATGTTTCTTAGGTGATAAAAGGTAGTTCTGATTACTTGTTGCATATAGGAGTCAAAGGGGAGCATTGGGTGGAACCACACACCCAAAATACTTACTTCATTCCTGCATTTCATAACAAAATAATCTGGTTTCAATGTAAAGTAAAGTTCAGACATTTTTTAGGTCTAATGTCAGTCCTACCAGCATTAAGAAGTAGGAAATTCCTTTTAGCAGAAGGACAGGACTTTTGCTGCAGATAATCAAAATATCAGGTCTATACAAAAGAGCCTGAGAATGACTAAAGCTGAGGTAGACTCAAACTTCCTCTAAAATAATTTGATATTTTGCTGTTTATCTCACATATTATTTGTGTAAACATATATTCTCTGTGTAACATTTTGTTTGTTTAAATGTTGATTTTTAGGCATTAAAAGATAGAACATTAGTATTGGTTCATCACCACAAAGCATTCGGTGTGACAATGAAAGAACTTGCTTCCATGACGGCCTTAGGCCTATGTTTCTATTCCTTAAAGTTCTGATAGTTACATATTTCACAAAATACTTTGTATATATTAATATGTAATATGTGGTCTGTACAATAATTATTGTGTTGTAATAAACTGAGTTAATTTATTGCTTGCTGGATATGATTATTTTTTTGTTTATGTAATGCTTAAGAAGATAACACGTTCAGAACAGTACTGTTTTTACCGTGTATGGTAAGATTGATCTTCCAATGCACTCTTTGTGTGAATCATTTCAACGCAACACAACAATATGGACTGATTTTGGTAGCTGAATGGATCTCTGGAGCTCAAATGCAATCTCCAAACGGGATAAAGAAGAAGAAACTATCAGAAATGTTTAAAATTTGTATTCTTCATGCTACCATTCGCAAACACACAAAGAGCATGACAAGTAAGCTAATACGTTCAAAATATAAAGGTGGCAATGCTGGACAACAGCAGTGTCAAATAGTCCTGTTGATAACGGAAGTAATGAATCAGCAGGAAGTCACCCCAGTCAAAAAGAAAACAGGACCAGAAAACAGTACACAGATTCAGTTCCCCAGTGGAAAGTTCACCAAGATGAAGGAATTAATGACTTGAGAGAACAAAAACCAGAACCCCCTTGATAAACGTCATAAACCTTCACATCACAATGCCAATAAACCGTGCGCGGTTTACACTCGGTAAAGGGTAGACATCAACAAGCTATAGAAACAACCACAAAGAAGAAAACTTAGAACTGATCAGCCTGCAAACAGTTCTTACAGAGCTACTGGCTTCTCTGACCGATCACAAAGTACTACAATTCAAAGATAATGGTAAATCTTATCATATCCAAGAGTATGATAGTTGCTGATAATTTCTAACATACTGTTTTATCCTTTCTTTCTTTTGTTTCACAACTTCGAAAATGATGAAGGTTGAACAACAGCATCATGAAGGTGTTAGGAAATTTTGTTTGGAATGTATATATTTGTGGTATCAGTGTTAGACTTTCCTGCCAGACCTGGTTCAACCAGACACAAAACCTCTGGAGAAAATGAACTGTTTTAAGATAGGATAGGGTCAGCTCCTGCCAGACCTGCAACAAATCACCCAGGGACAAACACTGGAGAAGATATGAACCCTAAATGAACTTTCGTGCTGCCAACAGTAACCTGACTTATCACCGTTCCAGATCTCATGGCTTTATGGACCTATTTGTTGATCTGAAAATAAAGAACTGCATCTTTTATTTCCAGATCAAAAAGGGGGATATGTTGTGCCATATGCCATGATAATACTTTTTGGAAATTGGGAACCAGTGTCCATATTTCATCTTGATAGGATGACCAGAGGAGAACAAGGAGCTTTAGTGAATAACAGCTGGGGGACTTCTGCAGCACCCCCCTTTTCAGCCAAAGCAGTCACAGGCAAGTCACATGGAAGCCACCAGAGGTGTGAAAACCTACCCCCTCTCTGTGAGACTGAGATAAAGAACCCCTGGTCGCTGCAGCTGGATGGAACTCAAGCTTTCCAACTGGACATGGAAAAAAAGGTTTGCAGGTCTGGCATGATTAGGGACAGAACAAACAATATGTCTTTTGATGATGCTAATCATATCACGTGTTTACTGCTGAGTAAAGATGATTCTAATTGATGCTAAAGAATGGACTGCATGCTACGCTATGCTACAGGAATATGTGTTGAGCTGTTCCTGAAGCTTGAACAAGCTTTATTCACTAAGGGTTTAAACACTGATATAACATTAGGGTTTATATGTTCCTCAAATGCTCATTACATTTCCATTTCCAAGTATGACCAAGAGTCATTTAGTGGAATCCTGATGTCTATTCGCTGCTCGCTATTTCAAAGAGGGTAAAGAATCATTTAACTAAAGGTTTTGGTTCTTGATTAACCCCTTGAACCCTACGGACCCACCCGGCTGGTCCAGCTGCTCACGTGACCTCGTAATTTTACCAAACCCCCAGTATTGATGTAAAAACATATTTGGCACAGTTTGGTGACATTTATGGATAAATGTGCCAAAATGGCCTCTCCGCCTAAGAAATTTCTCACTAATACCATTCTAAAATAAAAATATGATTCATCTGATTGAGTCCAAATTTGGTATATTTTTACACAACATTTAGATTTGAAAGTCTGTACTACTTTTTTTGTGCTATAAATAATATTTTGGTAGTGTTTTGCAATGTTTATTTCAAAGAAAATTTTGGCGAGGTTCAAAAAATGCAAAATATTTTGTATTTTGTCCCTAATATTTCAGGCAGGGTCAAAGCTACAATGGTGCTGACACCAGAAAACCATTCTATGACATCTTACCTTTACAGACGTACCAAAAGTTTCTTCTTAAATCTAATAGCTTTGAGGCTATAAGTTATTTACTTTTGTGTGTTTTTGTCAGGCAGAAATTTATTTATACCCCCTTAGGGTGTAAGAGGTTAAGCAAATCATTTAATAAAACATTATTTGGACAAATAATGTTTTATTCACCTCATGGATTTGCATTGTGAATTGGTCTAAAAACATTCCAATTTCTTTAAAATTAGTGAAAAGCTAATTTGATTATATTCCAAATTTTTCCAGATAAACTTTGGTTTCAAACACAAAATCCATCTTAAACTGTAATATGTTTTTCAACCGTTTTCCCCTTCCTCTTTGTACATAGCAGTTAGTTTAGTTTAGTTTTACTAGTCTTAGTCTTAGGGCTGTGTGTCATAAACTATATATAACAGCTGAAATAATGTCTGATTAAATAAGATATTTTACCACCCCTACAGTGGAGGGCAATAAACATCTTAAAGTATCAGAAATATAAAAGCTGGCTGGGAATAGAAAATAACATAAAATCACAACACCAGGGACAGGAGGGTGTCCGGTTTGGGAACCACCAGATATAATTTCTGCTGTTTGCAGATGATGTTGTTGTGTTGGCTTTGTCAAACCAGGACCTTCGGCGTGCACTGGGGCAGTTTGCAGCCAAGTGTGAAGCAGCCGGTATGAGGATCAACACCTCCAAATCCGAGGCCATGGTTCTCCAGCGGAGAAAGGTGAACTCCCCTCGGGGTCAATCGGTCAATCAATTCAGACCATGGCCACGCTCTGCCTGATTTCATTAAATGGTGTGATGACATTTATTGGATTTAAATTTGACTTTAAGAGTTGATTGCTAAGCTTAAGAAAAAAAAACAACCAGTTCGATCAATGGTGAGGTAGTCCAAATCATGAAATTTCACAAATATCTGGGTACTATCCAGACTGAATGCTACTGACCTCTTCTGAATAGAGTTTTTTTTATCCTGAGTTTTGGTTGCTCTATGCTGATTTAATTTTTGAAGTTTTTTTGGAGTTTGGTGGCCTAGTGGTTATGCTATTATGCTTGGAATCCAGAGGTTCCTAGTTTGAGCCCCACTCTGACGGACTGCTATTCAGGGTCCCTGAGCAAAGACCCTTAACCCAACACTGCTCCCCAGGTGCCGCACAATGGCAGCCCACTCCACCACAAGGGGATGGGTTAAATGGAGAGAGTTAATTTCTTCGCTCTGTATTTGTGGCAGTGTAATGACAATTAAAAAAAAAACACCAAAAGGTTTGATCAGTTGAGGAAACTCTGTTCTTTCAGCTTATCAGCCAGTATTTTAAATCTATTTGAATCATTTCTTTATTGATAGTGTTTTTAACCTTTGCTTATATACGTTGGTATCATGGACTATCAGTTAAAGAGACAGTCTGAGCAAGTCTGGTGTAAAAAAACAGCTATTTTTTTTCATCCTTATTGAATGTTTTTTGAATATGTTGGAATGAGATTGGTTATATACTGCATCAATTTTCCTTGACCAATTGCTATGTTAACCACAGAGCGCTGCAATTGAATTGGCTTTTTCTGGGATAAAGTTGTTTGAATTTAAATTGAATCAGTTAATTTATATAGTACCAAGTCACAACATGTCATATCAATGCATGGACAATTCAATCATGTCATCTGGTCTGACTGATTAAAAGATTCTAACCAAGACATTGTTGTATTGTTTCATTGACTAAGTTCAATTCAGTTCAATTATAAAGTGCTAAGTCTCAACATGTTATCACTAATGCACCTGACCAAGATAATTCTTTTAGATTCAAGTTTTATTGTCCTGGAATGTTATCTGGTGTCATTTTGAGATTTGCTCCACCTGGATAGGCATGTGTAGACAGCTCTCACAGCCAGAATGCATGCAGTGACATTGGAGAGAAAACATTTTCTTTTTATAAGAAGCAGCCTTCTGCCGAGGCGGTGAATTGAATCCAAAGAAATTGTATTCATACAAAGTAAAACTATAACATATCATAAACAAGTTTGATGAATTGTCTTATCTTAATTTATAAGTGTAAATATATATTTACTTTACAATAAGAAGTGACAAAAAAATATAAAAAACAACTATATTTATTGACCACAGACACAGGATTTGTAATCCATGACTTGGAGCTGTAGCTTAACTTTCTAAAATTATAAAAGTCAACAGATGTATATTGTTATTCTTTTTTTTCCACTATAGCTAGAGAATATTTTAATAACAAATATCTTCAACTATTGGGCATATTATGTATACGACTGATATTTTCTTAATATATCACTATGTAATATTAGTATTAGGTAGCATTAACTTATCTTTACATTTGCTCTACATTAGGGTAAGGCTAAATACACCCCATTCAGGGGGATTTGTCACAATGGAGGTGGAGGTTTGACAGGACCCAAATGCAGACCCTGAAGCTGAAAGAGTTTCTTGAAGCTTAATTAACAAAAAGTTCAACAGAAGCAAAAATCCTAAAAATAAATCCACAAAAAGTACTGAAGGCCAGGAACACTCAAAACAAGGGGGCCAAGAAATGACGACAAACCAAACCAACAGTGACTGAACAGGAGGAGAATATATGGGAGAGAGAAACAAAAAGACCAGGCTAATTAGCAGATTGGGAGCAGGTGTGATCAGAGGCAAGAAGGGAGGTAGGGAAAAGGAGACTGACACAAGACGGCAAAACAGGAAATATCCAAGAACTAAAATACAGTCAAAAATACCTAGAACACAAGAATCAAAATAACACCAATAAAAAAATTCAAACTAAAACTTGAACAAAACCAAAACCATAACAGGCATTCACCACCAGTACTGCTCTGGAACTACCTTGGTGTAACTAACTTGCTTTCTGAACCCATTAATTCACATTTTAGTCTTTACTTTATGTTTTCCTAAGTTGTTGGAGATAACATGAACAAGGGTCTGTGTGGGTTTGTACTCATTTGGCTTGAATTGACCTTGGCTTGGAATAGCAGATGTGATTGTGTGCGTCACATAATGTGGAAGCTCCATGGCTGACCTGCACAGCATGCTGACAAGAGAAGGAATTACTCAGTGAAGGGATTTTATTTGTTCAATTGAAGGGATTATTAAAGAAGGCTTTGTAAACTAAAAGAAAAGAATTTAAAAACAGCTTTAATTAAATATATATGACTCCATATTGTAGTTTATAAATAAAGTTAAGCGTTATCAAAACAATTATTTAGCTTAAGTTAAAAATTATTCTAGCTTTGATTAGTTAATCTATATTTTTCCAATTATCATTTTAATTTGTGGTTCCGTGGCCACTTTAAGCTCTGTTTTATTACATTAATCTAAATAATGACTTAATGTTAAAGCTTGTATGCACTCGTAGACTGCCATATGACCCTTAAGATACATAAGAAAAAAATGTACCTGCTGGGATCCTGTTTGCATAATATCCAATACCCATTTTAATATCCAATATCAAAATGCAAAACGTTTCAACCCTTATTTTTGTAATCCTGTCACATCTGCATGATTAATCACCTTTGAACAAACAGTAGGTAGTTATATACCTCCACACCTCTCATCAGTGAGTGACAGCTCCAAAGATTGAAGAAGGAGAGAGCAAACAACTACTGACAATTACTTCTTTCAAGGTGGGATCCATTAATCCGTAAGAGTTTTGTGTATCTCATTTTTTGTGGGTTAGAGGTAATCTTCATATCTTTTAATAAGAATAAAAATATGCATATGCCGTTGACAGATTTTACCTAGGTCACACTCTCAATCTTTTTTTCTTCTCCTCTAAAATAGGAAACATTCATCCATCATCACCATCATGTTTGGTAATAATGAAGAACCAAGGTTCTGTTTAGATTTCCTAAATCCATATTTTTGTAAATTTCTTAACCCATTTTTTTTTAAATGAATAGTAGAAAATTTAAATCATTTATTTCATTTCATTAAGTAGTAGGTGCCGTGCAATGGCAGCCCACTGCTCCCCAAGGGGATGAGTGCTAAATGCAGTAAAATAATTTCTCTCTGGCATTATTAAAGTATTTAAAAAAAAAAAAAGATGATGCAACTGGTAAAGAAGACAAAGAATTTGATAAGGAAGAAGGTGGTATTATTAAAAAAAATTTATATGATCAAATATTTAAAGGAATAGTTCAGGTTTTTGGACATAACTTTCTGTGAAATGTTGTACTATCAGTAGCTGAGACATAACTCTGTCCCCAAGCTTCATGGTCTAAAGAACGACTGGTATAATGAGCCTGAGAACGTTTTTTCCAGTACTGTACGGAGGTGCTCATAATCAAAAGTTTTTAGGGTAGTTCAATTATGCATGTGTTTTGTTAGACTATTTCAACTGCAAACTGAAATAAATAAAACAGCTCATCAACACACCAAATAGTTAAAATGTGATTATAAAAGTGAAATATCAGGCCTTTATTATAGATGGAAATTATATTCTATCCTTATATACTGTATATATTGTGTTAAAGATCTTTTTATTTTATTTCATCTTCTATTTTAAGTTTCTGTTAATTGTGTAAGTCTGTGTAAGTCAGCTAGAGGGACATTCCAATGCTCAAAGCTAAGATGGACTATAATGGCCTTTGATGTTCTGTTTTTACCTTATTTTAAACTTCTCTGGTCTGTGGGGAAGATTCTGAAAGCCGCTATATTACTTTGGGAGAGCCAGACACTTCCTGAGAAGGTCTGCAGCTTTGTGATAAGTAGATAGGAAAACCTAACATTGGAGCCATTTTGCTGTAGCAATATTCATAAAGCAGGCCTAAGACAAAGAAGGTGTAGACTTCCTCTATAATTTGTGTTTATATCAATGATTTTGTTAAACCCGACTGGAATAAACTGTTTTAATAGTTCAGGATGTTTCTTTCCTTTTTACACACTTTCTATTGAA
Source organism: Cyprinodon brontotheroides (assembly GCA_018398635.1). NCBI lineage: Eukaryota > Metazoa > Chordata > Actinopteri > Cyprinodontiformes > Cyprinodontidae > Cyprinodon > Cyprinodon brontotheroides. Next base: position 4,387,793 of record JAGKQL010000050.1, on the reverse strand, counting down.
TTTATATTCCCTTCAAATTCAATTCAATTTGCAGTCTATTTCTATAGCTCCAATTCACAACACGTCATCTCAAAGTACTTTCCAGTTCACCAGATCATTACGGTTAAATTGATTCAAAGTTTTTCTATCTAAGGAAAACCAGTTGATTGCATTGACTCAATGACTCCGAAGGCAATCCCTCACGCTAAGCATGCTTGAAGCGACAGTGGAGAGGAAAAACTCCTTTATAAAAGATAGAAACCTCCAGCAGAACCAGGCTCAGTGTGAGTGGCCATCTGCTGAGGCCGACTGGGGTTCAAGGAGACAGAAGCAGAGATACAAAAGGCAGCTGTAAGAGCACGGCCCGGCTCATGAAACACACAGCCAGGCAGACGAGCTCCGAAAGAAGCTCCCATGTCAGAGGATGAAGAGAGCACATCCAGCCAGTCATAGTAGGAGAATCAGGACTAACTTTCTGTTAAGAATTCCCTCTGAAAATAAAGAACCGGAAGATCACATTGATTGTCTATATATAACTACAGCGGGGAAATACCTGCTGGGGCTCAAGAAACCTAATCTGAGCTTATATAAAGAATTAGACAAATCTTTTTTAATCAAAATAGAGATAAAGAAAATAATGCTGAAAAAGGATGAAGGAGGGAAAGCTCTTAAGAGGTGTGTCGGTGGCTTTTAAAGAGCTGTTTTAATTTAGTCCTAGAAGGACTGTTTTGTTGGTCCTACCTTCAGCGGAGACACTGGACACTGCAGCCCATCTCCTCAGCTCCAGCTCACTGTCTGGGCTTCTCTGATCTACCGCTCTTCTCCTCCTCTGTCCTCCTCAGCTATCACCAGTCTTGACTTTTTTACTGGGCTAATAAAAGCAATTCACTTGGCTAATAGAAGGTTCCACTAAGGACAACAGAGGGAAAGTGCGACAGGGTCTTGGGGCACTGAATGTTGTTTTACCTTCCTTCCTTTATCCATAGTGGATCCTGGTGAGGGAACATGGTGGAGTGACAGCACCCAAAAAATTGTCCTAATTGATATGAAAGTCTGACATTGCGCCTGGGATGTTTTAAAATTGTTGGAATAATCTGTCACAACACAAGCATAGTTTTTCTAGACGATAAACCTTTGATTATTTGTGACCCCATAGTACAGGAACAACTTTTTATTCAGTAATGTGATATATTTATTAAAAAAGCAGCCTTTTCCCCCTAAAATACTTTCTAATTAAGTATTGTCACAGAGAGCAAAGTGGAGTTGGTCACCTTGTTTATGTGCACTAAACTTCTGTTCAAGATGGTTCATTTGTAGAGTTTGTAATCGAGCTTGCAATTTACAAATCCTAGTTCTTAAGTTTAACACAAGTTTTGCCATTTTTCTTCTCCACAGATCATTATCCTCACACCGCCCAACCAGAATGTCCGTTAATCCAGTGATTTCCAATTCCTCGCTAAATTTGGATGAGGTCCGTTGTGCCAACAACACTGTTTCCTCTCTAATCGGCATTGCGTTCATCGCCAGCAGATGTATCCTCCTGGTTCCAGTCTGCGTCTTCATTTTCTACTCAGGCTTTCAAAAGTGGAGGCAGCAGCGAAGCTTCATCAAAGCAGGGAGCCACTCAGATATCTTTACTTATCACCAATGTGTTCTGGAGTTGATTTGTCTTTTTGGATCAGCTTTACATACTTTGCTGATGTATCTGGGATTTTTACCTATGACAACCCCAGGATTTTTCCTTGCAACCACCCTTTTCATCGGAGAGACCTCATTTCACACCCTAACCTGTCTGGATCGCTACCTGGCCGTTGTGCATCCAGTGACCTACAGAGATCTACGTAACTCCCGAGGAGTCACATTCAGAAACGTTGCCATTTTTTGTAGTTGGTTGCTGTGTACTTTAATGACCACCGCTGTGTTTATGCTTGGCTCTACTACATTTCTAATCCTACTTTTGTCCTTTCTGACCTTGTCCTTGATAGTCATCTCCTTTTGCAGCTTTTCTGTTCTACTGGCTCTCATCAATCCTGGGCCAGGGGATAGAGATGGGGACAAGAAACATGTCGACCAAACAAAGCAGAGGGCCTGCTTCACTGTTACAGCCATACTAGGGGTTCTTTGTTTATGGTTTGTTGGGTTTTTGGTGTTCACCTCTCTGATTGGGTCAGAAGCTGTAATGAAAAGTGTTGTGTGTGTACTGGAGATTTCTCTGCTCTGGTTTAGCTTGCCTAGTAGCTTTATATTGCCAGTGCTTTATTTGTACAAGGTAGCAAAATTATCCTCTGGACATTAAAATTCAACGTTGAAGATGCTGTATATATGCACTGGAAAGTTATTTAGAGAATAAATGCTTAGCAATTGTTAAAATCCAAATAATTTTTTATATCCTTTTTTTGGGTGGGGGGGGGGGATTAGGATTGTAGATTAATGCTGCATAGTTGCAGAGAGATGTCACAACCCCAATTATATGATATCTCTTGTTTTCTGGTAACACAAGAGATATCAGGGGGGAAAAAGGAAAGAATTGAATTAAAAATAAACTTGTATCGATGGAAACAAAAATGCATATGAAAGGAGTCACTTAACGAAAGAATACAGGTGCTGCAAAGGGTAATCGTTTATATTTTAAGAATCTATTGACTTTAACAAACTGTTCTTGCTTTGAGAAGTAATTACTAAGCCAGATAAAATTCAAGTCAGTCCAAACAGTGATAAAGATCTTTGAAATGACAACAGAGAAAACAACATAATAATAGATAATTTCAGATGCATGTATAATGTTGTAAATTCAGTTTGTTGGTGCAGTAAATGTAATAAGCATTAGTTTCTTAAACTGATTTGTGTGAAAAAGGAGTTTTTCTCTCCACTGTGTCTACATATGTGCTCAGTATGAATGACAGCTGAAGAGTCAATGACAAAATACAAGAAGAAATGGTCACTAAAATCGTCAAAGTCAATGACATGAGGCAGTCAGCTGGTTTATGACTATTGTTTTTGTAGAGTGCCACAAAAAACATTTTAGTGAAGGGACTAAAGAATCCCACAAAGTTAGTCCTGGTTTAAAGGAACAAGATGGAGTGGTGGCCTAGTGGTTAGAGTGTTGCGCTTGGGTCTCGGAGGTTCTAAGTTGAAGTCCCACACACTCCCATCGACTGCCACTCAGGGTCCCACTCTGCTCCCCAGGCACCGCATAATGGAAGCCCACTGCTCCCCAAAAGGGATGGGTTAAATGCAGGGAGTTAATTTCTTTGCTCTGTACTTGTGACGGTGTAATGACAATAATAGAGAGAGAGATCCAAATTTGTTGGGCACTAAGGTTTTCTGTGTGTATTTAAATCATTTTACAATAAATCTTTAATTATTTTACATGAATTGAATGTTTTTTAGGTAATTGGTATTGTAATTTTATCTTGTGACTTTATACTTGTGTTTATTTTTAAGGTTGCCTTTTTTATACCTGGCTGGGGGACTACCAATGAAAATTGGCACTCCTTAGCTAACTCGAGTATATTTACATTGTTTTAATGTTGATTAATATACACTGTCCCCTTTCAAATAAACAATAACTGAAAATGAAATGAAATAAGATGCTGGGAGGTACAGTAGCATGGAGATTATAGGACACAGATTGACATGATTGTCGCAGAAGGTAACTGAAGCCACCAGCCAAGCTGGCACAGGGGTGTGCAGAAATGCTTCACAGAGAAATGCCTTCACACTTTTTAGTAGATGTTGGTCATTTCCTGACTGCATAAGATCATTTGCTATACCTGACAGTGTTTGAAGCAACCACTACTTCTTCTACTACTCTTATTACTACCGAAACAACCAACTTCCTGTATGCAGTGTCGGTTGACATCAAATACATAGGACTGCAAGGTAAATATGTCCCAGAACTGCAGCGTATTATGCAGCACACAGCCTATTCAAGTCAATGGAAATCTGTGGGTTTGTTAATCGATTTTAGTTTTTAAGCCTTCATCAACTATTAGGGTTAAAAAACATGCATGTAAATCTTTCACAATCCTGCCCCTAGTTGATTTAAAAGCTGTGTTTTTGACTTTTCGACAGAGAGACCACAACAGGTGAGGGTAAATGGTGTTTTTTCAGTCACTTGTCTCCATTGGATCTCCCAGGGTTGTGTTCTTTCACCTTCATCATTACCTTTTTATACTAATGCATGTCAGTGTCAACAGGCAGGGAAACATATTGCTAAAATTGCAATTTAATCTGTCATTGTGTCTAAAATGTGGCTGGTAAATTCCCAGCTTCTCCCATTGGGCCCTAGGTACGAACTGGAGGACTAATGGCTTGAAACTTGAATTTATCCCCCCTGATTGCTCTGAATAAGTGATTGACATGCTTTTTTCTTTTTGCTTATTATTTCAGTGATTGATAAAAATGAAAGTCCTGCATATGTTGTGTATGTTCTAGATAGTTTCACTAATGGTCTTAACTGTGGCTACAACACATTAGAGCCCTTTGAGTTTTGCATCAGCATTAGAATGCAATCTGTGATAGTTGTTGATTTAATGATTTTATTTTATTGAGTCATTCATTAGATCATATAACTTCTCCTATTTGAAACTCCGTTTTTTTTTTTTTTTATCAAGTGTATGCTATTAGTTTATCAGTTGG